>SAYR01014461.1:0-20115 GCA_004382745.1 Argopecten irradians irradians
AACGCCCTGGCGCTTATTGGGTCGAATACGGTATTTGCCACGATTTTTGTGGAAAGTCCTAAGGGGACTCTCCAAATCTTTGTAGTTTGGAATTTGTACTTTCAGTTCCTTATTGTGCATATTCCAATGTGCGACTGAACAAAGAACAAGATGAATGACAGGCCAATTAAAGTCTATATATTAAATAAAAGGCCAAGAAAAAGCGAAATTAAGCTATGTGCCAATTTTATATTTTAAACTGACCACTTCCATACTCTACCAAACAACTTTAGTTCCAATCTTACATTATTAAATAGCCAATTAAAACTTTTGCTCTGAAATCATCAAAAGAAAGTACACATATTCAATTTGCAAATGTTTGAAAAAACAGAAGGTAAGTGCCTGAGGTTCACCTACTTATCCTTGAAATCAATATGAACAAATTTTTTATATATATCTATTTTTATTTTCTTCACGTTAATTAATTTGGTACAAGATATAGTGCCGACAAACATAGAGGGGAGATAACTGTGAATTTGTTGCATGATACAAAATATCATTACTTCATCAACATTTCAAGACAAGATCAGCGTATTGGGGTACATAATGAAAAGATCCTTGAATAATACAGCGCAAGTTTTTTATACATCTGTTATCACATTCATGAATACAGTAAGCTGACCCAATAATTCAGTTATGATAAGATGAAATGGTTGCTCTGTTCTTTGACTTTGATTTTGCCTGTAACATGCACAAAATGATGATATCCAAAATATGTGGTTATGCCTACAGAAGTAAAAAACATACATAGATCCAATTTCATTGCATTTATTTTATTTTCTTTTGTTTACTAGGTCTGTCTGGGTTACGTCTGCTTCCTCTGTGCAGACGTCCTCTCCGTTTCCCCCTCGCGTACCTCTTATTGCAACAAGCGAGTCCAGTGACCATAGACTTCCCACCTATAGCCTTAGCAGAGCAAAACGACAGCACCTACATCCATTGGAAATCGCTATTAAATATGTATTTCAAATCACGACAGTCTGTCTATATTTTGTTATTTTGTTCTCTTTCTGCCTCTAGCCTCCTTCCCTCCAACAAGATTTGAAAAACATCAAACAATATATATCATCTGAAGACAGACCAAAAATTGACAGCCACATTGACAGATTGCTGTGCTCTGTCAATTATTACTTAAGTAACTTTGCCCCTATGCATGAAACTCTGACATATTAGAAAGGAGGTTTATAACCCGAAATTTTGTCTTAAACACCCAAGCCAAACCTATCAATCGCAGGTCTGCCAAACTGACACCTTGGTGGTTTTTTTAGGACCCAATTTCCTCTCAAACCTATCAGCAAGAGAATATAAAACCCATCATGCATCAGCCTATGTTATAGTACCAGTCAGCCACAGAACGTGGTATAAACATTTGGTGTTCTTGTCTGTATGAGCTTGTAGTTTGATAATCTTTCATCTCGTATATATTGCCAACTTGGATTATTTGAGGCATCACACAACGAGGTATTTAATAAAAGAGGGCCGAATCTTCCTTCAGCAAACTTCTCCCCAGTTCAAATAATTTTACTCTTTATCCTGACATTTTGCCACAACGTATTTGCTGTATCCCTTTCGTACACAGATGTTTCTCATCTAAATGTATTGTACAAGAACATTTATGTAATATGTTCCTAGATCTCAAACTAGTATGCATTTGAGACTAATTTTGTGTGTATAACTTTAAAAAAACCTCTACATCGCATAACACGATTCAAGTCAAAACAAATCATCTACAACTCGTGTGTTTACCATGTTTTCCA
This sequence comes from Argopecten irradians irradians, assembly GCA_004382745.1. Classification (NCBI taxonomy): domain Eukaryota; kingdom Metazoa; phylum Mollusca; class Bivalvia; order Pectinida; family Pectinidae; genus Argopecten; species Argopecten irradians. The sequence goes on from SAYR01014461.1 coordinate 1,797, forward strand.
AGATCCAATAACTTTCAACCTAACTTATTTCTGGAACCCGGAAGCTCACTGTCTGACTGGATATCGGTGGATGTTTTTGTCATAAGTTTCCTGCGTCTTCCAGACCAAAACCTGGAATGCTCTTATTGTAAAAAGTTTTTAAAGTAACGTATGGCGCATTACCACAGGGACCTGGACGCGAGTTGCTACACCCAACAGTATTTATGTGCATATATATTATAGTTCTCAAATATCAATAGTTGTTTGTCATAAGACTTAACCCAAGAGCTTTTCTCCTTGAATTATTGTTTGTCATTAAGTTGAGATAGAGAACTTTCAAAAACCAACGTTCCCTTGTCTTTCTAGTGATGCTGATGGCATACAATCGTTGTTATTCTGCTTTTCTGCTATTTCAATTGACGTATATCTTGGCCTTACGTAAGCCATCTTGTCTCTAATAAATCTTCTAATGGCTTATCTAGGCTTGTATCAATGACATCCACTGCTTCTTCTAGCAGAGAAGTCGTCCAACTGGCTGTGGTGAGCGCGAGACAAGAGCTGGTAAAGCCTATCCACAGACGGGCAATGATTTGGCAATTACTTCGACCTGCCATTTGAGTACGTTTCAAGGTTAGGAATAGGGAAACGTCCAGGGAAGAGGTGACCTGGCTGATGAGGTTGTGCGAGCTGAAAATTCAGAGATGTTTAGGTTAATGTTACGTGTAATGGATACAATTGATCGTCAGGAGAGTACTGTTTTGGCAATCAAGAACAGATTGGAAGACGCCTAGAAAGAACAGGCGGACATTTAGGTACAGGACTAGTTAGCAGGTGTATTGGCGCAGCTTTCCCAGTTCACAGTATCCGTCGAGGGTACAACCTACCACCGAAGCTAACGAACAAGATATATCAGCAGCAACACCCCCAGAGTCTTCCGAGATGAGATGGTGGAGGACGAAACAACACCAGCAACGATTAGGCTTGTCCAACGATTTTACTTTGAAGGAAGTAGTAGATTAAGGTGTCATTGTTGGAAAAGTCTGCAAAAATAGTCAAGGCTTTACGGACCATCATGCGAAAGCGGAAGTGCAAACTTGAAGGAACGGCTGCAGCGCCACAGATTTACCATCTGGTGTAAACGCAAGATGTTCAGCCAGGAATTTTACACCAAGTGCAAGGAAACTCTCCGCTGTGCTTTGGCTCAAGCGAGACACTGCGAGTTCACCTGATAAGGAGAAGATGTCGAAGGGACTAGAGCAGATGAACATACCAGTAAAAAGACTAGAATAGGTGAAGTGCGTCTCGCATAAACGACAAGGACACATGGGAACAACTAGACAGAGACTTGATATCGATGCTGGAACAACACTGCAAGTGAATAGTGAGAGAGGAAGCAATCCTTACAGACTTGTATCCACATTGGGAGTGAAAAGATTGTTTGGCACAGAGAGCAGAAAGGTTAAGGTAATACTCATTAACCTAACAGAAAGGGAACAACAGATCAGCAAACTAGATGGAAAAGCTGAGATGTTAAGGAATCGGCGTTGCAACAACTGCGAGCGAACCTCTAGGAAATATACTGAAATCATATTCGGAATGTCAGGAGATACACCAGAAAAGGAAGTCGAGAAGCAGCGACCGAAGAGGCTGCATTTGCGTGGCACTTACAGAATACTGATATGCAGCTAGTACTACCACAGAGTATTTAATTATCGCGATACATGAATATATCACCATCAGCAGTCCTACAACGTCCGCCAATCTGGCAGGCGTTTGAAGAAGGGGATGCGTCACTTTAGAGGCTGCACCCATTTCAGTTGATACTGTTCGTGATGTGGATGAACCCGATTATCATAGGCGCAAAAGAGAGAAAGAAGGCCGAAAGACGTTCATTCAGGGAATCGACTACCACCAGAATTAGAGTTTTCTTGGATAGATTTGACAGTGACTTAAAACAAAATACATCAAGACCGAGTGGATACATGCACTGGAGGTAGACGTTGGATATGGCAAGAACTGCCAATAAAACCCAGAATTCATGGTAGCTTAATCATCACATAGCATGTTACACGGAGAAGTCATGATGCTTATACATGGGCGAAGAGATTCCCGCGATCGTCATAACCGATTCAACTGACGGACTTCCAGGAATTCAAGACGCTGGCTCTACAGTAACGGACTTCTGACTTCTACCTCTGTCCGACGTGGCACGCTCACATTGTATGAAGGTTACCACATACACAGTATAGAGGCACTGGAAAAGAACAATCACAAGTTTCCTGCGAAGATGGCTAGAGTACCCAAGTTCACAAGCGTTGGCTGTTACAGCTCATCAGCCAAACTCAATATCCCAATTTCATCCTCGTTAGAGGAGTGTTAAGGTGGCTAAACAAAGACAACTGATACTGTAAGGGACTCAAAAAGATTGAAAGTATTCAAGATCGGAGGCAATAGAAACGAGAAACAGAAGAGTAAATTGACAGAGAAGTATGTCATTTAGCAGGAACTAGACAGAAGACTTCCAGTCTGCTGTAAGAGGTCAGTTTACGATCTGCTTCGTTCACTGCTTTAACCTCCATTATATGGGCTATGATGAGACTTCCAGACTGTCAATCGCTCAACCGACCAAGGAAACTTACGCAATGTACCTATCAGGATGTAATGGTCGCCATCTCAAGGATGCTACAAGATGGGTGTCCATGACAAGGGCTAAGAGGAATGGCTGACATATCCAGGAGAGTGAGAGGACTAAGAAGCGGAAAGCACTGCGATAGTGTTGCACATTCATCACCTTTATACGAGGCGGGGAGGGAGACACATGCTATATGAGCTGCAATTAGTAGTAGCTTAAAAACTTTTTGACAGAAAAGGTTGTCGAGTCTTAGAGCTAACAACTGGTGCTCTATTACTGTAATGAGGAATGTTATGATTCTGAAATCATTATGAAAACGTGATTTTGCATGTTTTTCGTACTTGTTGATATCGCTTGACCTTACTAAGCCCAATAAAACTGAAACAACAGTAAAAATATCGAATTTCATCGAGGCATATTTTTACATAAATACATATGAAGATCTCACTGAGAGAATGTATTACGGCAAGGTCACAAATTTTGAATTTGACGATCTTGTGAGCTGGTACGGTTGATATTATTAAGAATGGTAGTTCTGGTTATTATGTATATCGCATACAATAATTTGGAATACCCTACAAAACAAACTAGAAAACTAATGCGGAGTGATTTTAGGAGCAGTGCTCCACTACGACAACATTAGGGACCAATTTTACCCTGGTCGAAAGGTATAGTAGGCCGGGTACGTGTATTTCGGTTCTAAAACGCTGACACTGTACCAGCGGGGATTCCTTTGACGGCGCACAGATGTGGGGAGATGGAGTTGTCTCGAACTGGACAGGAGACTGTTATTGCCCCGACATCAACCAGACCAAATCGTGCGTCTCATAATCTCATATTGGTCACAAGCAAGGAAAGAAGATGGTCATGGTGTGATATTGACGTTTCGTGGGAAGAAAGATGTAAGGAGGCATTTTTGAGCAAATATAGGATAGTAAGTAAGAACTTGTGGAAGGAGAGATCAGGGCCAGGGTGTAGGTTTATGGGTTCCCAGCGCGAGATCGGATGCAGAGAATTTTCTTGCAAATTTAACATGGAGAAATGTTTGGCCAGTAAATGGGTGTGGAAGGTGCAGAAACAGAAAGCAGCGTGGACCGCTGTCAAGAAGCAGCAGAAAAGTCGTCCAGCTGGACTGTGGTGGAAAGAAAAGATCATTGAGCTGGAAGCATATCCACAAGGCACAGTGATTTGGTCCAATCACTGTCGCCATCGCCATCTTGAGGAAGACGTTCCAATGTAGGAGTCTGTAAACGTCCAGGGCAAGACGTGGATCTGGCTGATAACCGTTTATTGGAGCTGCAGTCATGGATTGTAATATGGTACGCTACTGACATTAACTTATGCTCAGATATATCAAATGACCACGACTTTTCTCACATGGTCTTATCTTGATGTGGCCATTACAAACCACATGTTTTCTACAGTGGCCTATCTAAGGCTGTATCAATGACATCACTGTTCAGTTTACATGCTTAGCTCGCATTAATACATTGCCAGATGTCCCAAATTGGATATTTTCTCAAAGCGTGAGTGTGTTTGTATGATTCTCAAACAAATTTCTAACAATCAGATTGTATAGTTTTCAGGGGCGAGATGTCGCTCATAATTTTGGAATATGCTCTTTCTACGTTCAGTCTTTAATTTATAACCCTCTTTGTATATCATACAAATATATTTTTCCTCCTTACATTACAAGTGTAGAAATTCCATCTCTCTTTTATCGATAGCAGCGATTTCAATTGTTTCAGGAAGGTATGTAAAAGTGATTGAGCTAGAATTTTCAGAGTATATGATGAAAATTACATGTTTGCATTGGAATTGGTTATTGAATCCACGTAGTTCTAACGTTGTTTCGAACTACGTAACATGTGTTAGCAAATCCATAGTTCAAGAAGTCGTGGCAAACATATAGTATTCCGTTGACGTAATTATCATTCTGGGTATATTACCATGATACAGGTGATATCACAAGCCTGTGCTCTTTAAAACATGTCAGCGTATTTTACCAGATATTGGCTGTTGGTCGATGGTTGTTTCTCCTTGCGTACTTCAATCCGGCTCAATTCTCTTTACAAACCGGCTAATCAATCATAATTGACCAGGACTCACAATAAAACGTAAAATGAAATCAACCCTATCCATTATTATGTACTCTTGGCCTCTAAGTTGATTTTTTGAAGTCTTTCCCTTTTGTACCTAAAAGGCAAAATAATGATAGAGATAAATATCATGGGAAAGAATCCAGTGAAAAAAAATCTTTGAAGAAAAAAGTGAAGTTAGAAAAACGCATGACTCATTTCAGTTATTACTCGAAATCGTGCATTCTGCAGTTTCATTTTCTAATCAACTAACTTCCATTGGGTTGTTTCTATTTAGTGATCTTTATAATTAAAATGCTTTAATTAAATATGCCCACCCCTGACATATGGGTATTTTTTCACTGATCAAAAACAGAAGAAGCAGACGATTTTCATATTTTTCTTAAGTTAGAAAAGACTGCTACTCTACTTTATCACCATTGCCACCATTGAAAAGTTTGAGCTTTCTAATTTTTACTTCAAGAGTTGAAAATATAAAATAATTAATTAATGATCCCGAAAAAAAATCGTGCAACTATATCCTATAATGAATGAAGTATCATAAGGATTGCGCATTGCACTAAAGCAAAATAAATTTATATTATAACTAATTTTTTGTCAGTTTAATAAGATATGATACATACAGACTAAAAACCAATTATTGTTCTAATGATGAATGCCATTTTTGCTCTGTCGGCGGTGGAGCATCTTTAAGAATTGATTTATTTTTATTAGAGAAAAAATATCTATACCGTTGCGGTCAAGCGCCTGTGCTCAAATATGGAGTAAGTGAGCACGCATTGGTCAAAATCATTTTAAATGTTTGATTAAAACGTTCTAGAGGGGTAATTAGAATGGGAATTGCCTGTTTTTATAATCAATTTTAAAAATAAAATTTAGATGAAATTGAAATTAGAACCCACTGATATGGATGCTTCAGATGACATTGTATCAAACATATCGAGTCAAAGTTACACATAAGATAATTCGTTGGTCTAATTATTTTGGTGGCTGCATCAAAGAAAAATAGTCTATATATTTTGTCTAAAATTTCTGTACATCCGCAATTATGTGTTTACATGTGTTGAATAATTTGTATTGAATAACTCAAATTATAACTCGAAGACTGCTGGTTATCTTGTAGTCTGCTAAACGTGCCTTTATTAGGGCTTTTCACCATGTGGTGAAAAGACCTATTGTTTTTGGTTTATTATTCTTCTACACTTTTTTGTGTCCAAAAGATCTTCAAAATGGTAAGAGGTATGCCAATGGCCTTATTGTTATATTGTATGGCATGAGTTGAAAGGGTGAACGCAACATTTTTAAGTAGGTCAAAAATCCAAGATGGCCGCCATGACGTCATACCCAAAAAGTTTAAAACAGCCATAACTAAAAAACCGTTTAAGATACAGCAAATATTTTTGATGTTTTATGTAGATCGTGTAAAAGACTAACTTTAATTCAATTACAGCAATTAGGTCAAAGGTCAAACAAAAAAGTTCGCGAATTTTTTTATTTTTTTATTTTGCGCAATTTCTTTTTACATATCGATGCAGAATGTCATTCTGATGAATTTGGTGTCTTTTATTTTTCGGTAGCACTTCCGGTTAATGCTGTATGCCATTTTGAACAATCCTTTGATCTTTGCTAAACTCCCACCAAAATGTTTAACATTATATATTGTCGAACTGAATGACTAATATAGTCTGCAATTGCTATAGAAAGGACCCCTCTAATGTTCTCAAACGTTTGATATGATTTTCATCTTCATCAAAAAAACAAAATGGCCGCTATGACGTCATATCTTAAAATTTAAAAATGCTTATAACTCACTAACAGTTCTTTTCACAGATTGCATCTAATAATATTTTTTGCAGATAATCTTAAGCGTAAACTTTTTTCTCTCTACATGTTATTACAAAAAAATGGCAACTTCCGGTTTTCGGTAAAGGTCAAATGTTAAAGGTCCTGTTTTTAACAATAAACTTGAAAACTTTTCTCCTGAAGTTCTGTAAGGTCTAGGATCTTCATATTTCATATATAAGATGTCCAGGGGATGGGCTTTAAAGTCAGATACTAGGAATGACCTTGACCCATATTTAAGTTCACATGGGTCAAATACACATCATAAATAAATTGTTTAAATGGTCTTAACTAACTTATCGTTGGTTTTACAGCTTTCATGCAATTATGTTATTTGTAGATAATCTACAAGGCAATGTTTTTTCTAATAATAACTTGTTATAACAAGAGATCCCAGAGGGATATTGGCGCCCACCATTGAGTGAACTTTATTTGATCTTTGTAAAACTGATCTTTTCTCTGCTTTTCCTTCTTTCCCTGCTTCCTCCACCTGTCGGCCATGTTGTTTTCCGATTGGTCCCAAAATGCAATATGCATGACTAGGGACCAAGGGGAACCTACACATGAAATTTCAGAAAGATCCATTTAGTACTTTCTGAGAAATAGCGATAAGAAACTTCAAATGACAAAATCCAAGATGGCCGCCTGTCGGCCATGTTGTTTTCCGATCGGTCCCAAAATGCAATATGCAAAACTAGGGACCAAAGGGAACCTACACATGAAATTTGAGAAAGATTTCTTCAGTACTTTCTGAGAAATAGCGATAACAAGGATTGTTTACTGACGGACGGACGGACGGACGGACGGAAGGACGGACGGACGGACGACTAACAATTTCTAGTTCTAAAATGATTTCTGCAGGTATGTTTCCATTTAAACAAACATAAGACTTACATCTTATGTTGTAGCTTCTGTGTATATACATGTTTCACAAGGACCTGGCACAAAAAAAAAATAACCAACAGTATACATATATATATTATAACATCTTAATATATATATATATGTATACTGTTAGTTAAAAAAATCGTGCCAGGTCCCTGTGACATGTTTGTCTGTCCATTCGAATGATTTTCACAGCTTGATTCATCAAACCTGATGGTTTCAAAAGGTCATTTTTTGACAGTTATGGCATAATATCTAACATTTTCTTCTGCTTTAACTTTTTCATATTTAACATAGACTGGTTCATGCAGGCGTCAATTATTTCTGAACGAGATAGTTTTTACATGATCATGTACACGTCTGTTCTGTAGCTAAAAACCGGCAAGGTATACATTATAACATTGGAAATGGTGTAACATTAGATTAACTGTTGTGGGCGAATATAATCAGTATAATGCATAAGATCAAAATTAAATTCATGGATAACTGGTAGAATTACAAATAACGTTTCGTATTTCTTCACGGCTATGTGTAATATGTATTTTAATGCGTTCACGTATCGATATAGATATTATGCTCATCATAAGCGACCGTGCTTAGTCACATGACTTCAAAGACTCAATCTGACCGTTGGTCGGAATATTCCCGCCTAATCCATTGTTCATGAGAAGTCCGGCGAACTGACAACACAATTTTGAGCTCCCGAATTGCAACACTTTATAAAGGCAAAAGGCAAGTCCGTTCTGAACATTTCATTTATACGAGATATATATATATATATACAGTATCATTGTTTAGATTTAAAGACTTATTAACAAAGTCTTACATTCCCGTATGTGAAGTAATACTGGCGTAAATCACAGGGACCTGGCAAGAATTTTATAACCAACGGCAACGGTATATATCTCTCCTTTCAAAAAACCTAAAACCACATGTACGTTTTTTGTATTGTTTTTCTCTTTGTTTGATATAATATGTGAGCCATCTAACATTGGACATACTCATGAACATATCTCAGTTTCAACATGCAATTTCTACATACGCACACATCATTTGAGTTATCGCACAAAATTACAATTACATGTATTTTTTATGAAAACCATGAACTTCTCAATATTTTAAGGTTTAAGACCCTGTTTAAACTAGTGATGTTTTTGTATGCCTATACATTGTATATCACTGTATTCACTTCTTAGGTGTATCTGCATAACATACATATACATGTACTTAGTTACTAAACATCCTCGATATTCCAGGGGTTCCGATCACTTATGATCTCTACACGTGTAGAGATAGTAAGTGATCGGAACCCCTGGAGTATCGAGGATGGTTACTAAAAAGTGTCTTTGCATCCAAACTAACCTTACTAGATATAATACTGTTGACTCTGTATAGGCTGATGTGTTGTTTGTAAATTTTGGCAAATTATGCAAAAAATGTAAATTTTTAGTTTTGCATGTCCGCAGGGTTCAGTACATATTTCTGTCACCAAACAATCATGTCATTATGTTTACTAGTGTTTATAGCATGTAGCAGGAACGCTGGTTTGACCGGATTCGACTTTATAAAGGCATACACGTATAGATTGTCCGGAAAATTTGACATTATTTAGATTTTGTTCAGCTACAGCTTAGACATGATATATTAAACAGGGTCTTAAACTTTAATTGTCCATTCAAGATCTCATTTTACACTCTTCTATTTCAGGTTATACACGGTTATTTTAGCAATACAAACTTTATTCTAGTCCTACATATTTGACTATTGATTTGTATGGATTTACATGTAAAACCCGGTCAAGGCACAAACACTGATATATTGACTATATTCCACATAAATATTCGCAACTTAAGAAATAAAATAACTCGCCTCCAAAACATTGCAGGTGAATTCCACGTAGTATGCATCAGCGAATCTCATTTAGACAGCACTATTTCTGATGACGATATACAGACCGTGTACATTCCTATGGTGGAGGTGTTGTCGTCTATATATCTTATTATATTTATGCCAAACGTTGTCTTGACTTAGAATTTCCATCAGGTGAAGTCGTATGGGTAGAATATTCTTTAATAATCCCTCATACCTCCTTTGCACAGTTTACAGACCCAATGATAGTATAAATCCTTTTTGGGAACAATTTGAAAACTCCTCTGAAACCGCACTTGATGAAAATCGGCATGTAATAATAGTTGAAGACTTGAGAATTTATTTACTCTCAGAAACCCGTCACATATAATTAGTGATAGTATACAATGGCATACACTAACCTACACGTGTAGGTCGAACGTGCGCTTCGTCACTGGAACCCGTGCTGGTCAGCGATGCGTGTGAAATAGAGCTTTCCGGTGTTATCGATGTATGTAGATCACGATATATTTCTGACCATGATATCGATGCCACTATGGTTGAAATGTACTAATAATTGTTTACGTTCGATCTGGTGACCATGCTATAAAAATGCTAATTACCGGTACTTTAATGATCTTATACAAAATATGCCAGGTCCCTGTGGTTGTTATTTAGAGGCGCTCAATCATGTAATGATATGTGTAAATTATTTTCTGAAAAAATACTCAGAATATGCCCGTGTTTGTATTCCCACTAAAAATATTATTATAAGACCTAATGATAAGCCGTGTTTACATATGAATTACGACATGAAATAAAAGTGAGAAATAGGTTACATAAAAAACTTAAACGTAGCTATTAATTGCTAAATTTAGATAAATTTGAAAAAGCAAAGAAATCATGTCAATAATTTAAAACGCAGAACCAGGGAATTGTTTTTCGCTAATGTAAATGTACTATTAGACAATTTTGCCAAAAACAACCAAAATGATTTCTGGAAACTTCTGCGTAATTTGATAAAAGGTTGTGATACAGTTTCTAATATCCCCATTAAGATATCCTGTAAATAATACTATTATGGTAGATAATGAACGAAAAGCTAATGTTTTAAACGATTACTTTGTATCTATATCAACCTTATGTGATACTGGTGTTCCCTTACCATATGTTAATACCAGAACACAAAGTCGTATGGGCGATGTTTTTTACGCATACTGATATTATCGATATTCTAAGTTCCTAGACATGGGCAAAGCTGAAGGTATTGATAAAATATTACTATAATAAATATATATATGTATACTGTTGGTTAAAACATTTCGTGCCAGGTCCCTGTGGACATGGTAAATAGACTTATATGATTAAATTACAGATCCTTATAACCACTCCGTTCAAATGAGGATCTGACAACATCCCATAAGAGGTCATGTTCGCATGACCTTTATACCACCTGTACATCAAATCAAAAGCATTTTCTACACCTAGCTACATCAATTGAAAACGCCATTTCGTCCCAGTATAAATATACACTCAGCTTTGTTGTGCTCTTTGGGCGAGATGAATATGTACATTAAGATAAGATAAGATAAGTTTATTTCTGGTTCAGGTAAAGTCCTCTATACCAGACTCAGACAAAATATAGAGTTTACAGTTAATACATTTTTATCCGGTAATAATAATAAATTAATGATGTATAAAGGCTTTGTAGTTGTATAATAGTTCTTGTTCTTTCCAATGTTTATCTAACGCATTTTTGAAGGAGTTTATATTTGGCGCCATCACTACATTCTCTGGTAGATTTCTCCTAATCTCATAGTTAGATCTTGTATGGAATAGCTTCCTCCTATGTCCCCCTGCTGCTCTCGCGGTCCGTTGCATCTTTCCATAAAGATAAAAATGTTACAACATTCGGAGTCATATACTCCATCTAAAATTTGGAAGAGTTCTATCATGTCTCCTCGTATTCTTCTATATGCCAATGTTGGTAATTTCAGTTTCTCCAGTCTTTGACTATATGCTAGATGTGACATTCCTGGTAGACATTTTGTCGCTCTTCTTTGGACACTTTCTATCATTTATATATGCGTCTGTAGGTAAGGCGCCCATACGGGGCAAGCATAGTCCAAATGAGACTGAACTAAGCATTTATATAGTGGAATAAATGATTTGATGTCTAAAAACTGAAAATTTCTTCTCAAAAGTCCAAACATGGAATTGGCTTTTTTTTACTTTCTCTGATATATGGCTGTCGAAGCTTAACGTGGAATCTACAACTACTCCTGTATCTTTTTCTTGGTCTATATTTTGCAGTGTTTTTCCATTGAACTGGTATTGTATAATTTCCTCGCATTGGTTTCTTGTTCTCTATTTGTGTATCCTCATGTGTTTACATTTATCTGGGTGCACTTTTAGAAGCCACGTTTCACTCCATTTTGACATTGTATCTAAATCACTTTACAGATCTAAAGCATCATCTTTGCCACGGATAGCCTTGAATATTTTAGTATCATCCGCAAATAAGTATACGTCTGACTGCACTATGTCTGGAAGATCATTAACAAATATCACAAATAATAATGGTCCAAAAACCGATCCTTGTGGAATTCCTGATGTTACGCTTGACCATTCGGAATTTTTGCCATTCACTGTTACCATTTGATGTCTTCCTTAAATAATTCTGACTGTTTTTTTTAATCTGTTTCGTCCCAAGACATGATTCTGGCAGCGGCAATATTTTTCAAAAGGTCACCAGAACGTGACCCTTAATGGGATGTTGTCAGATCCTCTTATCAAACGTACGTAGTGATAATAAGGATCTGTATTTTAATCAGATTGGGACTAGTCTGGAGTAGCTGGGGCTAAAAGGGCTAACTTTGGTCATATTTACTGAGTTAAAGGCCCTCTGGGCCTCTTGTACTTATTATATTTGGTGATTTAATATCCTGGTTGAGGATTATTTTCAGAAGTTACCAGAGATTATTTAATACATGTAGTTTGTGTAATACATAAAGGGAGACAATCTGTTCCCACTCTATAACATTAATCTAGGGGAGACAATCCATTCCTTTATAACATTACCTCCCTTTAATGGATAATGCTTTAATTTCTTTTTTTCCTTTTCCCATTTATTATGTCATCTTTACAGTATATATAAACATATAATTACATATACTCCTATACATACATTTTTACTCACTTTCACACTCCCATTCAAATTTCTGATTTATATTGGTCAATCAATCTATATCCATCTTTCCATACTTTTGTTAGCTTTTTTTTCCTTATAAATAATCATACTCTTTATTGTATGTTTTCAGAATATATTCCACACTCATTTGCTTTCATTCTCTTACTCATACATCATGGTTTAAGATAAAAACATAAGAAACATTTCGTTATGATTTTTAGTTATTATTCTTTAGTATATTGTCACTGTACCTTTTTGTAATATAATTTTTGTTAATTTAGAATGAAGTGTTTTTTATGATGGCATCTAATTTATTTTTATATAAATATCTTGCTATCTATACAGGTGGTCCCGAGATGTATTCCCCCACCCTCTTTTGGTCAGCCAATCAAAAACGTTTTGCAGACTGATCGTCGCCGAGCTGTGCAGGAGATCAAAGGGATCCAAACTATTTACAGTTACAAGTTTTGCTAAATAAAAAGTGGTATCGCTGTAATTGAAATTGATTGATCATTTTACACTTGAACGGCAAGCTGAAAACAGCTAACCGGGTGTCTCTCAATCCATTTGATATTGATTATAATTTAATTATATTAATTAACTATATGTTTCAGTTTTCCTAGATCCATGTGACAACAGTAAAGGCAACATGGTAAGCATCCTTGGATGACGACGGATGCTCCACCTCCATAGATGGTATACTGAGAGTCGTAAAAAACTACCAAGTGCATTTAGGTAAGTATACTCACAGTGACAACACCCGGTATATCTGCCAGGTTAATGCATTTTCATCAATTTATGCGCAAATGTGCCATGCGACATTGCAATAATGTGCCATGCGACAGTGTGTTTGTCACATGGCTCATTGTTGTATTATCGTCTTGTCGCCCATGCGACAGTGCGACAAAGCCTATTTCGATCACCATAGAAATCAGAAATATCTAGTTTTCGACTTATCAAATGGAATGGAAAGTCAGCCATATTGAACGGCGTTTCGAAATAAGCACTTCAAATATATATTGCCATTACAGTAATGATATATTTTCTCTCTCGCAAATGTTAACCACGAAAGGTGGCCGTTGTTGGAGACTATATGTTTCAGTTTTCCGAGACCCAAGTGACGACAGGAAGGGCAGCACGGTAAGCAACCTTGGATGACGACGGATGCTCCACCTCCATAGATGGTATACTGAGAGTCTTGAATAACTACCAAGTGCATTTAGGTAAGTATACTCTCGCTGTGACAACACCAGGTATATCTGCTAGGTTAATGCATTTTCATCAATTTGTGCGCAAATGTGCCATGCGACATTGCGATAATTTGCTATGCGACATTGTGTTTGTCGCATGGCTCATTGTTGTATTGTCGTCATGTCGCCCATGCGACAGTGCGACAAAGCCTAAATCAATCACCATAGAAATCAGAAATATCTAGTTTTCGACTTATCAATGGAAGGGAAAGTCGACCATGTTGATTGGCGTTTCGAAATAAGCAATTGATAGATATATTGCCATTACAATAATTATGTATTTTCTTCTCTCGCAAATGGTAACCACGAAACGTGGCCCTTGTAGGAGACTATATCTTTCAGTTTTCCGAAAACCGAGTGACGACAGGAAGGGCAACATGATAAGTAACCTTGGATGACGACGGATTGTTCAACTCCATGAATGGTATACTGGAGACCCGAGTGACGACAGGAAGGGCAACATGGTAAGCATCATTGGATGACGACGGATGCTTCACCTCCATAAATGGTATACTGAGAGTCTTGAATAACTACCAAGTGGATTTAGGTAAGTATACTCTCAATGTGACAACACCCGGTATATTTGCCAGGTTTAATCTGTAAGCAAATGTTCCATGCGACAGTGCAATAATGTGCCATGCGACAGTGTGTTTGTCGCATGGCTCATTGTTCCAATGTCGCAATGTCGCTCATGCGACAGTGCGACAAGGCCTAAATCAATCACTAAAGAAATCAGAAATATCTAATTTTCGACTTATCAACTGCAAGGAAAAGTCAGCCATATTGAATGGCGTTTCGAAATAAGCACTTCAAATATATATTGCCATTACAGTAATGATATATTTTCTTCTCTCGCAAATGGTAACCACGAAACGTGGGGGTTGTTGGAGAATATATGTTTCAGTTTTCCGAGACCCGAGTGACGACAGGAAGGTCAACATGGTAAATATCCTTGGATGACGATGGATTGTTCAATTCCATGAATGGTATACTGGAGACCCGAGTGACGACAGGAAGGGCAACATGGTAAGCATCATTGGATGACAACGGATGGTTCACCTTCATGAATGGTATACTGAGAGTCTTGTAAAACTACCAAGTGCATTTAGGTAAGTATACTATCACTGTGGCAACATCCGGTATATCTGCCAGGTTAATGTATTTTTATCAATTTGTACGCAAATGTGCCATGCGACGGTGCGATAATGTGCCATGCGACATTGTGTTTGTCGCATGGCACATTGTTTCAATGTCGCATTGTCGTCCATGCGACATTGCGACAAAGCCTAAATTAATCACCATAGAAATCAGAAATATCTTACTTTCGACTTATCAAATAGAAGGGAAAGTCAGCCATGTTGATTGACGTATTAAAATAAGCACTTCATATATATATTGCCATTACAATAATTATATATTTTCTTCTCACGCAAATGTTAATCACGAAACGTGGCCGTTGTTGGAGAATATATGTTTCAGTTTTCCGAGACCCGAGTGACGACAGGAAGGGCAACACGGTAAGCATCCTTGGATGACGACGGATGGTTGCCATAATCGTATACTGAGAGTCTTGAAAAACTACCAAGTGCATTTAGGTAAGTATACTCTCACTGTGACAACACCCGGTATATCTGCCGGGTTAATGTATTTTCATCAATTAGTACGCAAATGTGCCATGCGATAATTTGCAATGTGACAGTGTGTTTGTCGCATGGCTCATTGTTCCAATGTCGCATTGTCGCCCATGCGACAATGCGACATTGGATCAATCACCATAGAAATCAGAAATATCTAATTTTCGACTTATCATCTGCAAGGGAAAGTCAGCCATATTGAATGGCGTTTCGAAATAAGCACTTCAAATATATATTGCCATTAGAGTAATGATATATTTTCTCTCTCGCAAATGGTAACCACGAAACGTGGCCGTTGTTGGAGAATATATGTTTCAGTTTTCCGAGACCCTCGTGACGACAGGAAGGGCAATGTGGTAAACATCCTTGGATAACGATGGATTGTTCAATTCCATGAATGGTATACTGGAGTCGCGAAAAACTACCAAGTGCATTTAGGTAAGTATACTATCACTGTGACAACACCTGGTATATCTGCCAGGTTAATGTATTTTCGTAAATTTGTACGCAAATGTGCCATGCGACAGTGCGATAATGTGCCATGCGACATTGTGTTTGTCGCATGGCTCATTGTTTCAATGTCGCCAATCCGACAGTGCGACAAAGCCTAAATCAATCACCATAGAAATCAGAAATATCTAACTTTCGACTTATCAAATAGAAGGGAAAGTCGGCCATGTTGATTGACGTGTTAAAATAAGCACTTCATATATGTTGCCATTACAATAATTATATATTTTCTTCTCACACAAATGGTAACCACGAAACGTAGCCGTTGTTGGAGACTATATGTTTCAGTTTTCCGAGACCCGAGTGACGACAGGAAAACACGGTAAGCATCCTTGGATGACGACGGATGGTTGCCATACATAAATGGTATACTGAGAGTCTTGAGAAACTACCAAGTGCATTTAGGTAAGTATACTCTCACTGTGACAACACCCGGTATATCTGCAGATTAATGTATTTTCATCAATTTGTACGCAAATGTTCCATGCGATAATTTGCCATGCGACAGTGTGTTTGTCGCATGGCTCATTGTTCCAATGTCGCATTGACGCCCATGCGACAATGCGACATTGGATCAATCACCATAGAAATCAGAAATATCTAATTTTCGACTTATCAACTGCAAGGGAAAGTCAGCCATATTGAATGGCGTTTCGAAATAAGCACTTCAAATAATATATTGCCATTACAGTAATGATATATTTTCTTCTCTCGTAAATGGTAACCACGAAACGTGGGGGTTGTTGGAGAATATGTGTCAGTTTTCCTAGACCAGAGTGACGACAGGAAGGTCAACATGGTAAATATCCTTGGATTACTATGGATTGTTCAATTCCATGAATGGTATACTGGAGACCCGAGTGACGATAGGAAAGGAAACATGGTAAGCATCATTGGATGACGACGGATGGTTCACCTGCATGAACGGTTTACTGGAGTCGCGAAAAACTACCAAGTGCATTTAGGTAAGTATACTATCACTGTGACAACACCTGGTATATCTGCCAGGTTAATGTATTTTCGTAAACTTGTACGCAAATGTGCCATGCGACAGTGCGATAATGTGCCATGCGACATTGTGTTTGTCGCATGGCTCATTGTTTCAATGTCGCCCATGCGACAGTGCGACAAAGCCGAACTCAATCACCATAGAAATCTGAAATATCTAACTTTCGACTTATCAAATAGAAGGGAAAGTCGGCCATGTTGATTGAGGTGTTAAAATTAGCACTTCATATATATATTGCCATTACAATGATTATATATTTTCTTCTCACGCAAATGGTAACCACGAAACGTGGCCGTTGTTGGAGACTATATGTTTCAGTTTTCCGAGACCCGAGTGACGACAGGAAGGGCAACACGGTAAGCATCCTTGGATGACGACGGATGCTTCACCATATAAATGGTATACTAGCTGAGAGTCTTGATTAACTACCAAGTGCATTTAGGTAAGTATACTCTCACTGTGACAACACCTGGTATATCTGCCAGGTTAATGTATTTTCGTCAATTTGTAAGCAAATGTGTCATGCGACAGTGCGATAATGTGCCATGCGACAGTGTGTTTGTCGCATGGCTCATTTTTCCAATGTCGCATTGTCGCCCATGCGACAGTGCGACAAAGCCTAAATCAATCACCATAGAAATCTGAAATATCTAATTTTAGACTTATCAACTGCAAGGGAAAGTCAGCCATATTGAATGACGTTTCGAAATGAGCACTTCAAATAATATATTGCCATTACAGTAATGATATATTTTCTTCTCTCGTAAATGGTAACCACGAAACGTGGGCGTTGTTGGAGAATATATGTTTCAGTGTCCCGAGACCCGAGTGGCGACAGGAAGGGCAACATGGTAAATATCCTTGGATTACTATGGATTGTTCAATTCCATGTATGGCATACTGGAGACCCGAGTGACGACAGGAAAGGAAACATGGTAAGCATCATTTGATGGCGACTAATGGTTCACCTGCATGAAAGGTATATTGGAGTCGTGAAAAACTACCAAGTGCATTTAGGTAAGTATACTCTCACAGTGACAAAACCTGGTATTTATGACAGGTTAATGCATTTTCATCAATTTCTAAGCAAATGTGCCATGCGACAGTGCGATAATGTGCCATGTGACAGTGTGTTTGTCGCATGGCTCATTGTTCAAATGTCGTATTGTCGCCAATGCGAAAGTGCGACAAAGCCTAAATCAATCACCAAAGAAGTCAGAGATATCTTATTTTCGACTTATCAACTGCAAGGGAAAGTCAGCCATATTGATTGACGTTTCGAAATAAGTTCTTCAAATATATATTGCCATTACAATAATTATATATTTTCTTCTCTCGTAAATGGTAAACACGAAACGTGACCTTTGTAGGAGACTATATCTTTCAGTTTTCCGAAAACCGAGTGACGACAAGAAGGGCAACATGATAAGCAACCTTGGAT
>SAYR01014527.1:212-20294 GCA_004382745.1 Argopecten irradians irradians
ATAGTAGCCTACAAGTAAAAATGACCGAAAGGTTAGATTGAGTTAGCTTGGTGGAGTTCCAGTGCAGGGCAGGGTCCTTCGTTGTGCATGTCTTTGTAAAGACGAGATAGTCATGTTTAGAAGTGATGCTAGTATCGGTGTAAGGGGTGATGCATGGCTGGGACGGCAAGTTGAAGTAAAAACTTATTGGCCATTGGAGAAATGGCTGTTTCAGTTCAAAAGTGAAGGGGTAACAGGGTACTTGTGTTTATCGCCAGAGTAACTTGACGTTAAGTGGTATGGTTTGCGAGTGTGTACGCCGGATCGTTGTGTGGATATGTCATTTAGGTGTTTGTGAGTACTAGGGTAATCTTTTATGAGGAGGTCGGAAAAAAGAGAGGAAATAGAGGCGTCGAGGAGATGGTGGAGAGCATGGTGTGTGGATGTAGGTTGGCTGTTGTGGTATTGTAGTTCAAATGTGCGATTATTATGGTAAGCATATCAGGAGACTCGCATTATCAATGACGGCGGCGATGCGCTGATTCGTAGTGATGTGAATGACGGTTTAGCAAAGGGGCGTGTTGTGATCTGAATCAGTCGGATGCCGGTGAGATGAATCTATGATTTGGTTCGACAATATAGTCGTTTCGGTTTTCTCTCTGGGTGTGTTCAGTGGTGAAGATGCTCTTGGGGTTCAGTCTTTTGTGGCGCTTTCGTCATTATCTTGCCAAACGACTCTTTAGGTGATATAGAATATTGGAGTCAAACGCGCTGCCTTTGCGGCCCGATTTATGGAAGAATACAAGAACGCTTCAGGGGCAGAAAGAATAAGTGAACAGCGCTAGCACTTGTCCGATGATGCTTTTGCATAATACAGAATGACATCTGTCTTCGATACATGTCCCCGCCTTTCAGGTTATTCCAAGCAATTCTGCGTCGCAGTGCTGCGACGAGTGTTTATACTCGCCGCTGATAGTCGAAAGGTTTGGTATTCAGGCCATACACGAAGAAGTTGGTTTATTTTTGTCGAGGAGATTTTTTGACTTCCTGAACTGATCGGTTGTAGCGAGCGTTTAGTGGAACGTAGTCCAAATGTACACATACAGGTCCGCAATGTCTATTGCTACCGCAAGGCACTGTATTTCAAAGCACTGGTACAGATGTTGTCTAGTTATCGCCATCGCTTGAAATTATCAACAAAGAAAGTATATACAATCATATGAAATCAAGGTTCAAGATTATTCTCAACATTTTAAACTCCAAACTTCAGTTTTCATCGTTATATAATAAATGTGAAGAATTATATTAAAATGTCAGAATTTATTGCTCTCAGTAAATAGATTCATGGATAAAATTTTTTCAGTAATAGAAAATAGTAACAATATTGTTAGTGGATTGTTTGATTGTATGGGTTTTCATGACTTATTGCTTAAGAGTTTTAATGTTAAGACGCCTGATTGGCAATGTGAATGAATATGTAGTAAAGGCGTTGTTTATTTATTGTTCAGGAAAATTATGGTAATGTGCGTCTTTAATTCTCTAGTAATTGCAAGCAAAAACGATTTCAAATTAACAAAGCTCTTTCCATTTAACAAGTCAATTAACTACTACACGACTGGAAAGCGGTTTTGAAGTATACGTCTCTAATGCGTGGTCGCAATCTTTGACGTGTTAGCTTTAAAGCGTGTTAGACAAGTCCAGACTGAGAAATTTCGCACCATGCTGGACATTTTGTGGCAGCATGCCACCGTTTTTCATTCCTGGGTTTCAACATTTTTGCCTGAATCTAAAAGGTTATCATTTGCGAAACCGTTTGTCCTTCGTTTCTGCGAGTTCGCAGGGTGTGCCGTTGCCTATGTCCTTTCACTCCGATAAACGGGATGTCGTCGGTCGGGGACTTCGAGCGCGCAGTGCTGTCAAATAGAGTTGAGAAGTCCTCCGACAGACAGCGAAGTCTTGGGCTAGAGTGATGGCGGTCTTAGACACATGTTGTGGATGGAGCAGTGATATCTTTAGCTTATGTCCAAGGTTCCTTATCATTGGCTTCTCTAGTGGTGACCAAATGAAAGCGATATGCTATGAGTCATTGTAAGTTTAGATTAGTAGCAAGCAGTTTGGATAATGTGGATGTAGTGTGTCGTAGGTTGGCGACTTTTTGTTAGAGATTTGGTTGTTAGCAGGACATTAAAGGTATTTATAGTCTGATGTGTACGAGGTAGACTATACGACTTTTTGGTTATCCGTATGGGACGACTGATCACCTTCAGGTGATTTCTGATTCAGTTGTGCAAGTGGACATTTTGTTAGGCAACGTTGTTACGACATCTTGGTGCTTGAATAGTCAAAGGAAAACATAATACACATAGTAAATTAAATTATTTTTCTGGCTTTTCATGCTTTTCTATAATAAAAGGATCTATATATGAAAGCCGGCATTAAATCTTTTACAGAGCAGTTCTTGCTTTCTAACGCAATATTCATAGAATTCTAATTTATAATTATAAATGGAGTCCAACTTTACAGGTCAGCTAAGTTCCTTGAGTTTATCAAATGCTTGTTTGTGCCGGCGTCTGGCAACTGTTGTATAGTGTTAACAACGCGGCTGTTTAAATCGACCAGGGAATACTGCCAACGGCCTTCATTTCGGTACATGATTCATTGGTCCTGCTCTGCTGATAGCTTGATCAAGTGGCTCCACTAACACTGGATGGCTTCAGGGCTTGAGGTTGTACTGGTTTATGATAAGTGCAGTACGCTTGATGTAAGGCCATGCTGTTGGAGAGGAACTTCTTGGGGCAATTTGGGAAAATATTGATGACATGGATCCAGTCAAGATTCAGCAAAAATGGAAGAGGTAAAGATGGTCTTGCTGCAGTCGAAACACAGTTGTTACCAGGGTTGGAAACTGAGGCAAAACAAGACAGGCGGAATGTGCCTGACCAAGGCCAGAAAGAAAACAAAAGACGCAATGTGACAGGCCAAAGGGTTATCGCAGGCAGCTACTCAATGTAAATCAGTTAAAGCTGAAGGCCAGAGGATCAAAGACAATTCCATACAGATGATAAGTCCACCAAGGAGTACCTGAAAGGACAGTCTTAAGAGGATTCTATTGGCAGAACGTCGGCTATATTAAACGCAACAAAACGGGAGCCTTGAAAGTCAGATGGAGGGTTTCTTTCTCTTTTACCTTCTTGTGGTTTTCTTCTCGCTTTTCTTTGGTTTTTTCTTGTCCTTGCTCATTGTCTTTAGGCTCTTTTCTTTCACGCTTTCTTTTCCTTGTTGATCTTTCTTGGTTCGTCCTCGATCCTCTGTATGACTGAGACTAAAGTGCATTTGGTATATCTCTGCGCTACTCTTCCATGCGAGGGTTGGAGTGAGTCTTCTGTGATCGTTCTGGCGTGAGTAGGGTCGTACTAACAGGTTACGATTGTAGGGTTTCTATAACAGTTTCTCGAATGTTTCAAGGAGTGCTCCTGTGGTCAGTTAAGGGGGATAGGTAAATGGGTGCAGCTCCATAGTGGTTCACTGGGATCAATCATTTTCGAATTGGTGCTCGCTTATAGGCGCTGGTCGGAATGGTGTTTAATCTATAGGGATATGGAGCATGGATGAGGCCCTGTTAGGGTCCTATTGTATGGCTTCAGTTTTCTATGACAAGGCAGTAGAGATGAGGAGGTGCGTCCTGGTGATTTTGAAGGAGTCTTAGGTTGGTCTAAAGCAATGGCTCTAGGTGGATAGAGGAGCTACAGACAATAGCTGTGTTGTTCTTGCCAATAGGTTCTCAGAGTACTGGGTTAACTGTTGTCGATTGGGTTTCCTGCAAGTACAAGGTGCAATCTTATGCACTAGGGACTGGATAAGCCCGGCTGGGGATAGGCAACAGTCTGTATGCGCTTGAACAAGGGCGCAAGATAGCACAGGAGGTGTAGAAGGTGACTGGGGATGAGTCCGATTTATAGTTAACAATAGGGTTAGTGGAAGGGGATAGTCTATCATAGTTGTATCAATAGGTTTGTGGGAAGGGTGCATAGTCGTTATAGGGTTACCGAGAACAGGTTTGGTTGGGGGACCCTTCTTGTCTATGTTACCACACAGGTTGTAGACGGCACTGGTAATGTGGTGCAGATTATGAGGCCTCAAGGAGACAGGGCTACTGATGCAGCTATTTTGGGTGAACAGGGGGAAGGGGGTTCAGGGAAAGGTCAATTTTGGTCTTCTGGTTGTTCTATCTGGCTTCTGTTCTGTCAGGAGGAGGAGTGGTACTCAGGTGACTTGATGGCTCAGGAGGATAACGAGGTGAGGTTTCTTTAAGCTTTAGTTGGAGAGCAAAGCTATTGAGGGTACATGGTTTCTACAGGTGTGGAGGTTGAATCTCTACTCAGGTGGTTTGTGGACACCAGATATCAAATGGCTTTTCGTCCGAGGTCAATAAGTTTAGGGCGTGGCACTATTTTTGGTTTAGGCTTTGAGAACATCTGGTGTTTTTGGGCCAGATATTTTTTGGGTTTGTTTTCACAATTTGATTGGTATTGGGGAGAGGATAGTACCACAAGGGTGTTTTGTCGTTGAGGCGTATTGAATATTTGGGTTTGCAGGGTCGCATCGTATGCTTCGTCGAGTTTTGTTAGTTCCCGGTTCCTCCTGGTCTGAAATGAAAGAGATGTGGAGAGGATCTCTTAGTCTGAGTGGAGGTATGGAGCAGGGATGAGAATGAAAGGTGTGGTTCTCGAAACGAAGGTCCGTGTGGAGGGTGAATAGAGGTGATAGGCAGTGAATAATGGAGATACCTGGACAGTAGTTGCACCAGGACCGGTTGTACTTGTTCTGTGCTCTGTTGAATCATCATCTAGACTCGGTATTATTTCAGTCTTTAAAGTGTCATATCTAGTGTCTGTTCGGATCTATGGTAACATCTCAGATCAGAGGCAGGTGAAGGTTCTAGAAGTTCTTGATGGGTAGATCTAGGCCTGCTAACATTATAATGCGTATGTAGTCATGCATTGTTAACGTGCTCTCTTCCATCCTCGGAAATTTATCTGTGCACCTGTGTTTGACTTTGGCGACGCCAGTAGGATTGGAGTCAGGGAAGCAGGATGGGATTATAGAATCGGAGTGTTGTTAAGATTGGGGGTATAGATAGATGATAGGTCTGATGTCTTGACCTTGTGACGTGACAGCCGGTAACGCAGACTTTGTGTGCGAATGATATAGATATATGCTACTGGTGGTAAGAATTTTCAGGGCGACACGAAGGGCATTTGTCGCAGGTAAGATGGGGATCCAGCTGGTACGACTATGGTAACACTCTTGCTGGAGTTTGGGATACGCAGGAGAGAGTGCCCGCAGGTATGTGTAGCTTGCTGTATGGCTACATTTGCCTTATGATTGTCACTTGTCGTTGCGTACGCACGGTGTAGGATGATTATGATGCGGTCGACCGTTGTCTTGATTATAGAGAGTGCCACCAGTGTCATATATACCGTGCATGAGAGCATCCGTGAGTTTCGCTCCTTAGCCCTCAGGATTGTAACTATGTATGGCCTTTACATATAGGAGGATGCAGTGGTAATGTAAGGTCATATCCGAGGCCTGTCTGAGCCATGGCGCTTTTGTGGCTGGCAGAGAATTCTGGGAATAAGGCGGTATTTAAGTCATTCTGACGGAGGATTGCTTAGAAGTAAGGTGAGGAGCATCCTAGGGGACGTAGTGTACATGGGAGACGAGAGCCTATTGGGTGGCGAGTCCGCGAATTACTGAGATATAAAAGGATTCACGGTGCGATGATATGTGAAGAGATGACATAAGAGATTCGAGGAGGATTAGAAAACAGGTGGAGGTTAGCTAGGAATCGTTATATCGCAGGTGGATAGGGCTGTTGCTATTATAGCAGGTTTAGGATGTAGGGGACAGTCTCTTTCTTGGCTCATCATGTTGAAGCTGGCGCTAAGGGTCGCGGTGTGCCCGTATCGCTTTTTCAATTCAAGCTCCCGTTGGTTGCTAAGAAATTGTGTTTATGGAAATTGACTTCCTTATCAGTCGGAATAACTGGAAAGGCTCGAGGGTACTGTGTATATTGGGTCTGTTATCATGCTTGATGAGGGCTACCAAGTTTGTGGTTAATATGAAGTGACTTTACGCGTCTCTGGGTGATGGAATTCAAGTGGTCAAGTCACCAGTAGGTCAATGGCTCACGATGACTTGAAACAAACTTTTTTGGGGTGATATCAATGTAAGAGCACTAGAGACCGTGATATTGGGTGTGAGTGAGTGCTGCGGATTAGTTCTGTTTGATAAATATCCGTTGATTAAGTGCAGAGTGTGTATCGGAGGTGTCTGTTGTACTAGGTGATGGGGAGGTCATAATAGTTCAAAATCTTTTAATAACGTAAGGCTTCTTGTATACGTGTAACTAAAGAGGGCTAGTATTGGAGACGTAATAGTTATAGACTTTGTAGCATGGCTGGTATTAAATTCTTAATGAGTTGTTGAAGGTTTAATGTGCTAAAATTGTTTTTGCGCCGTACTTATATTTGTTTGAAGTTTTATATGGCCTGGTGCATCATAGGTATCAGGAATCAGGACTGTTTTACTGGCGGCATGGGCCTGTCTGTTTTTTTAACAATAAGTATCGTTTTTGGTTTAAGATATGGCTTTTATGGCAGATTGTTCTGTTGACGATCTTAGTTTGTTTGACCTTGGTTTGTTGATAAATGTATAGAACTAGCGTATGAGTTAGGTTAGCATATCACAATACTTCTACAACTAATTGACGAAGCAAGATATGTATATCCGGAGGTAATTAAGGTAGACTGTATTAGGAACAGTTATTTCACAAACTAGACTAACAGCGATAATCACTATATATGTTGTTAACCAAGTAATCAGCAGATGTGTTAGCATAATCACGATATACTGAACATAATCACATAATGTACTCAGGTTAATTATGGCAGGAACTGTTTAGATCTCATGGTAGATCTATATATCTGCTGTTGCTACTGTATCTAATCAGTTGAGAAATTAAATGTTGTGGATTGCTAGAACACGAAACTTTTGTGGACATACTTTCGGATTTTAGAACAGTTCTTTGCCTAAATAGATGAATACGATTTTCAACATGACATGAGTGACAGCAATGCCGGCTGACTGTAATTTGTGAATGCGGAGTGTTTTTGATTGGTCAATGAAAATAATGATCTTTGGCCTTTGACTTATAACTGAAGAGCAATTGCGCAGTAAAACACACTTTGTTAGAGAAGTGCTGCATAAGTAAACACACTTAATATCCAGGCTAATTCTTATTTCACTTTTGTCAACAAGAGGGAAATTTTAAAGATGTCATGTTGTGTGGCCAAGAAAGTGTATGACATCTGACAAAAAATGATGTTTTCTTCATGGTATTGAAGTATGTAGAATTTCAGTAATATGAAATCTACCTGATTGCTGGTTCCTTCTACGCAGCTCAGATTAATGAATCAATGATGATAGGTGTAGAAGTTGTTAGTCCTGGGGTAATTGTGGCCGATGTTTTATCTTCCTGTCAAGAGTATGTGATGGTCAGTGCCCTTAAGAGTCCTGGTAGTCTGTTTCCCATTCGTGCACCCAACTGTAGAACGGCCCGGTATAGGGAATAGTATTATCACGGATATCCTGATTAGGCGTATATTTATGAGACATTTTCCTTTTCTGTTTTGTTTTTCCAGCTTATCAAGCAGTATTCAATGTGTGAGATATGATTACAGCCATTATTAGATTCATAGTATAGAAATGAATGGGTAGATAAATCAGATTAACATTGATTATAATAGTTCGCACCTTTCAGGGTTGGGCAAGCATCATTATAGGATGTCAAAATATAATATCATACAATAACTCTGGACAGGTGATGCACTGGTCCGCCTAATTGGACGAAGTAAGATTATAGTACTATTCACCCATAATAGTTTGGTATCCATCCAAATTGCGCGTGATTTGAATAGTAAAAGTATTGCCACTTTTCGGAACGTTACTGAAAGGATCTTTCTTTTAATTTTTATCGAAAAGGGAGGGTGCTAAAATACAGCAAATCAGTATAATGTAATAGAAAGTAATTGACAATACAAACTGGATTAAATAACACAATCATTTTATTAGAAATCAGAAGTACAGTGTCATAGTAAAATGCTATATCTGGATGGTCTGTCATTGGTATCTGTTGCTACTAATCGGCTGGAGTCATGGGATACAGTTCTTGTCATTTGGAATTATCATAGAGATGATAGGTGATAGTGCATCATACTTATTTTGAATTTTGACAAAAGGCGAACACTATTTATGGTTGGTAGGGATTTGTCCATGGAAAAAAATTCAAAGAGAGAAAAAAAGGGGGTACTGATTGAGAAAGATTCATATGTCAAATGGGTATAAAGACATAGTCATATTGGTAGTCTTAAGATATACTGGGATCTCTTGTTGTACTGTGTTGAGTAGACATAGTTGGCTAGAGATAGGAGTAGTCATGTGTGGAGTCTTTAAGATAGACTGAACTGGGATTGTCTAGTTTGTACTCGTTTAAAGTATGAAGTCTAAATTATTTATAGTGTAGACACTACTAGGTGGAGGCTCGTTAAGTTACGAACTCGAAGGGAGAAGCTGAGATAAAATTTTCGAAGTATCTAGTTTCAAAGATTAAGCGAGTTCTCTGTTAAGTCTACCTGACGTATCTCTTTACATGGTAATCAGATCTAGCTTGTTCGTGTCGTAAAACGATGTGAGCAAGAAAGAATATGCAAAATCATCAATAAAACGATCAAATCCAAAAATTATTGATTCATCAACTGCAGTAGACAACAATTTTCTCACGCACATGAGAAATCGACATGACTTAGCGTAACTGAGACACATGTGTTCATATGGGCATGTCACGGGTCATGATCAAATGATGGTGGCTGGTGAGACGTGTAAAGTCTATTTTTGCCGAGGTAGAAGAGTTCTAACATTATTCACACCTTAATATTGGTAGCAGTACTCTATAAAAACAGTGAACATGTTACTGCAGCTGAACAATTGATTAATAAGTGATGATTTTTGGACTACAATATTGCTAGAACGATTGGAAGCAGTTTTGTTGGTGTTCGGCATGTTTTTTGTTAGTTGCTAAGCTGCTTCTTGAAATGCATGCTTACGGGCGTAACTGAAAAGAATGCAGAGGCATTATTTGGCATCTATGTATCCGAAAGTTCAATTTGGAGTTATAGTTGCGCATATTTTAATGGTGAATGATTTTGTGCAAGTGTCAGTTTAATGACGAAAAATGTCAGCTTTGTATTATTCGCGAGGTTTTATCGAGTTTTTGGCCGGAATTCTTAGATTTTTCCTGAGTTTGTTCAACGAATAGAAAGAGGAATTCAGTCCGGGACCAAGCAAAGGAACTTCGTATTTCAGACTGGATTGTGGAATTATTCAAGAATCGTATCATAGCAGTGTCCACTGTAAATGTAATTATAGTCATATCAAGCAGAATATGCAATTTCAATAGGAAAGTTCAAATAGAAGCTTTGGGGATCAGACAACGACATAGTGCCAATATGATACATGTGTTTTATAATATGACATAGCAAAGATACACATTTAACATAGGATGAAATTTATTGACTCATGCCCTGTCTGGCCTTTGACTTATGAACTACGGCACCCCAATCGCATAGCCAACATATCCTGTGCTTTACAACTAGCGCCGACATCACAATTCAAACAAGGATGTTCTATGACGAAGTGAATGTCGTTCGATAATTGGCTGACATGATTCAGTGTGGAAATTGTCTATTAAATTATCTGAATCTCTTGGAGTCGGCATTGGTATATACTGATACATGGAACAAATTGTAAACATACGATATTTTATATAAGTCATCAATGGATACATGTATATATAAACAATTAATGTACAATATCAATTGTTACAGAAGCATTAAATTATTGAATATTTTATTAGAATCAAAACGTGTTAAAAGTATGCGTGGAGCAGAAAGTCATATGTTGTCTTCATGGCTTTCTATAAAATGGCTGGAGTGGTCGGAGACAGTTTTCATTTGGATTAACTGCTATGGTAATATAAACATACTTATTCTGAGCTCACGCCATCAATCAGATTTCCGTATTCTACTGCAAAATAAAGCCCCATCCCAGAGAAGAAATAAAGGTCAAAGTGATGGGGGGTCTTATTTTGCGGAAACCTCGCTATATAACAATCATTCTAAGGTCGCATATCGTTGATTTTCAATGTCTTATGTTCGATTGTTGTAACACAGGTGCGTGCATGACAGATGTTGGGAAATGAATAATATGTGAAGTGGAAGAACAGGTTACATGGAACATATAGCGTATTTGGTCAAACTAACATTCCAATAATATATAGCACTGCACGAGTTTGGTGCAATCCTTAATACTTTACAGTAAACTCACATTGTGAATTTGAACTTTGAAATAATGACAGAAATAACCAGCACAAGTAACACAGTGTGTTTCTAACGTGATTTTTCTTATGCCGATACAATAAAAAGACATGTCGCGCCGGTACAGTGGAGGCAATATTTTCGGGTGTGAAAATTTTTAATTTGACCCCGCGCGATGGGCGGCCTGCATTGCTCAAGTCCTCCATCCTAGTGAAAAAAAGGGGTGGGGGGGTCTTGATTATGTCAGACGATCCCTCTAGTTGGAAAGAATGTAGTCAAATAGATGGGGGTTGAAATTGTTTGAAGTGGAGAGGGTCCTTATTTGCGATGATATGGTATTCACATAACCTTTTGACCTCTGATTCTGTCCTATCCGCCGCCTGCTCGCAGAACACGTATTGTTCTCTGTTCATTTCAAGCAAATGCTTGTTAACCGTCTAGAAAGAGGTAAGGGTCATTATTTGAACGCTCTATGTATAGGCACGGCGTAGCATTGTATATAGAAAGATATGTATAGCTATCCTGTTAATATCCTTGAAGCACGGAAGTCTCCTTTGGTGATCATAACAACTGCTCCATGAAGCGTGCTCTCTTAAGGATGATAGATCCAGGAGAGAACATGTCATGGAATAAATAATTTCACCTGGGGTGCGCGTGTACGGTGTGTTACTCTGTCGCTAGACAGATTATATCAACTGTTAACCAGATTCCTTTACATAATTATTATTATATGGGCCAGTGCGTGAGATTAGTTGTTAGGGTTGTTAAGGTTTTTGTGTGCAGGTTGAATAAATTGGAAATTTGAGAGAAGAGAGTTAGGTCAGTTAGTTGGGGTGGATTAAGACCAGTGTGGAGATGATTGAGAGTTGGTATGGTTCGTTGGGTGGTGTTAGAGTGGTATGACGCGCGCGGGTGTGGCGGGAGAGTGGCCGTGGATGGGTTGGGTGCGCGATGCTTGCGATGTTGATCCTTGAGAAGACGAGATGATAGGAAGAGGCAATTAGTGGTGTGGTGAGGTGGGCACTATAGTATGCGTTAGGTCGCTTGGACATATATTTAAGACTCATGGTGCATAGAGTGTTAGGCGCGGTGTCACTTCTCTCTGTAACAGTTCAGACAGATCGTTTTGGGCTGGTTTTAACAATAAATACACTAGCGCATGTAAGGACAGCTATAGTAAAACCAAGATCCAATGTCATCCTTCTCGGGAAACATCCTTCTCTTTCTACGGGATGTCAATAAATGAGCAAATCAACCAATTTAATGTTCTTCTTTTGATACGGATTAGAAATGCAGATATGGTGTATTCTGTCAAACTGCGACTTCTGGATAGTAATGGGCGCCACTTTCTTCTGATGGCGTAGCCCATACGGCCTGCATGAACTCATTACGAAATGCAGGAGGTCAATAATAGAAAACGACCAAGAAGATGTGCTTTGTGTCGGCTTCGTGTGCGTTTGGTAAACAGTAGTCATGTTAAAGTCGATGCTGTAGATCGTAGTCATGAAAACTGCTGGATAACAAGTTTCGTGCAACTGCGGCATGCCTACTGTTCTCTTCTACCAGTTTTTAACGTGACTTCACTTGTACCGAAACTATTAACGTTATGTTGCCCGGATGTCTCTACAGACAAAAGGAAATAGGAGCGCATGTCAATAACGATTATTATGGTAGGCTATCAGGAGACTCCGCATATCATGACGGCGCCCTTTCTGACACGTTTCTAAACGTCAGTCGGCTCCATGAGGATTGATCTAGTGTACAATGTACTTGCGTTTCTCTCTGTGTTTCTAGTGGTAGAACATGCTCTTCTTCCAACTTTTTGCGTGTTCGTCATATCTTGGAACTGCTTTAGTGATATACATATTGTTCATATGACTCCTTTGCCCGCGCTATTTATGAAGAAATTACAAGAACGCTCAGGAGCAGAAGAATAAGGGAAGCCTGCTAGGACTGTCGCAATGATCTTTTGCATAATAAAAGTACACGATGTCCTTTGATAAAATGTCCGCCTTCCAACGTTGTTTGACATATCTGCTCAAGCAGTTCTGAGTTGAGTTTAGTATCGCCGCTATGGTCAAAGGTTGTATTCAGGCCAAACACCAAAGACTGTTGGTTATCTTGTCCAAAAAGGCTTTTAACTCCTGAACGCGATTCATTGGGGCAAGGTTTGTAAAAGTATCCAGAATATCACAACAGGTTGGCCTGCTATATTCAATTACTTCTCCACATAGACTACTGATGTCTAATACATACAGAATATTTTCCAGGTGATTCGGGCTCTGTTAGAAACAATCACTGCAAATTAACAATGCATTCCAGCTGTCCCCTGTACACCTTGTTTTTTAGGGGTTTTTCTGGAGGGGGGATTGGGGGGGTTACTGAGATATTTTTATACTTAAAGCAATTATTATGTTATTGTAATATTTGCCAAGCTATTTTTGCAGGGATAATTCAGTGGATGTATGTTGTAATGATGAGCTGGACTTGAGTGCCTTGGAGTGGTGAGAATTAGTAATTTTTGAGGCGAGAGTGATCATTAACGAGCGAGTGTTACGTTCAGAGTGTATGTTGAAGATTCGAGCAGAATTTATCAATATAGAGTAGTCTTACGAAATAGTTAGTTTGTGATCATGAACAAAGTCAAGTTGAAGGAATATACCTGGTACGATTGAAGTGTTTCTTTTCCGTACAGTTGTGATCAGTTTATTAGATGTTCAGGTTTACATGTGTGTTCTATCTAAGCCTGAATCATTTTCCAACATTTCTTTCTTGTGTGCTGACTACGGTCTTTCTTGCTTGATCCAATTTTTCTTTTCATTGAAAAAGTTATCATGTGCTAACCGCTTTCTTCGTTTTCACGATTCGGAGTGCCCTGCCTAGATCTTTAAGCCAATACAATGTCGTCGGATCGTGTCAATAGAGTTGAAGAAGTCTCTCAACGAAGTCCTTGGCTGATTGATGGAGGTTTGACACATGTTGTATGAGCTCGCATTTATTTTATTTTTACAGTCCTGAAAGCAATAAAAGAATGTCAGTAAATTAGCATCATTGGTATTGTTTACTTTCAAGCTTCTCTTGTTATCTTTGAGAACTAAGGCGGTATGTGGTGGAAGCAAAATCTTCCTTATAGTAAATTAGCTTGGATGCTGTTTGCTTGAATTGTAATTTTTGTTTTCTATGTGACCTTGATCCGATTATATTCTTAAGAACTTTTCAATATATTACAGTATTCAGGTGCCAGAGTGGTTAAGAAAAATAAAATGAAAGGCACTATATATAATAGGCGAGCTGTTTTTGGCTATATGTTTTTCAATATTAATTCTGCACAGATGATAGTCATAGTATCATTTACATAAAGAGATCTAACACACAGAGAAATAGAACAAAGTATTCATAGTTTTACGTCTATCTAGAGGCATTATCGACTCGATATCTTTTGGGCTTGAGTGATATTAAGTTCATTACAGACATAAAACAGAAGGACATTCTTCATATGACGGGAAGGCACCAAAAAGATATTGAAGCAAGTAATTCACTTATAATTTAATTCGGATAACGTCAATTAAGGTATCAATTAGGCTATATAATTTCTATCCAATATTTACCGCCGCTTTTAAAACCTCTGGCTGAAAAGACCGTTTTATGAGGGTCATGAATATCGTGATTATACAATTCAGATTTGTCGATCTATGGAAATATACCTTCAAATATCGTAGCCAATAGAAATGAGGTATATAAAGCAATAAGGAAATTAAGGATTCATATGTTAGTAATAGCTGGGAGGCTGTATGTGGGTAATGCATGATGCTTAGTGCTGAATACATTCATACTTAATTAGTTAATAATTGTCAATTTCTGAAATATCGCAATTAATAGAATTATTTTAAAAAAACATAAGCTAAGTAGACAAAACCTAAATTTTCTTAAAATTTTCTCATAAGATTATATTCTAAGCGATTGAATAATTGTTCAAAAATTCCCAGCATCAAAATAGTTATATTTTGAATCCGCTTATATAAAATATCATAATCTTCCACTTTTCTACCTAAATTGTGAAACAGTTTGTAGATGGGTATTATCAAATCCCAACTTACAGCAAAGCAATTCCTTGGTTTATCAAAAGGCTGTGTGGCGGCGTCTGCAACTCTTGTATGATGTCAGATACCAGGGTGTTTGGATGGAAACTCTAATAGGGATCTGCCAGTATCGCTTCAGTCGCTGAATGACTGCTTGCTTTATCTCTTCGCAATCTGGAAATCCAACGCGCCAATAAAACTGATGTTTGAGGCCTTTTGTTCTTGGTAAAAAATAGTCTCTGATGTGACAGGCCATCTGCTTGGAAACTTACCTCATAACATTGGAGGGATATGTTTTGACAGGTCAGTCAAAAGTAAATCACAAAAATGAAAGCTAGACATGCGCTCCCCACCCACGTCCTGATTACCAGAGGAACACCATGACGCAAAACAAGACGCAGCCGAACTGTTGCTGACAAAGCCAGAAACATAAGCCAAAAAAACCAAGTTGGATACCAAGGGTATCCAGCACTACTTCAATTCAATAGTTAAAGCTGAAGCCAGATAGGACAACAATTCACTCAGAATAAGTGCTCATCAAGATACGCTATAAAGGACAGTCTTAGATGAGTTTCTTGGCAGAAGCAGTATCGAGCTATAGAGCCATTCAAACGGTGCCTGAAAGTCAAAATAAGACGTTTTCTTCTCTTTTAACCTTCTTTTTTATCTCCTTTCTCTTCATTTTCTTGTCTTCTCTATATTTTCCTTCACCTTTTTTATCTAAGCAGTGTCCTCAGTTTCTAGACCTTGATGGCCAGTCAGGATGTTAGGTATTGGTTTGCCACTATCTTTTATAAGTCTGCGTGTCACCTATAAGAATGAGGACACGATGATTTCGGAACTGTTAGGATCGCTGTATGCTTCATGTTTCTAATACAAGGCAGAGAGATGTAATAGTAGCTCCTGGTCGATTTTGGAGGAGTCTTTTAGGTGGTCTACTAATGGTCTAAGTAGAGGAGCTGCAACCAATAGTCTTGTTGTTTCTTAACAATAGTTCTCAGGTAGTACTGTAAACTGTTG
The DNA here is from genome assembly GCA_004382745.1 of Argopecten irradians irradians. NCBI lineage: Eukaryota > Metazoa > Mollusca > Bivalvia > Pectinida > Pectinidae > Argopecten > Argopecten irradians. The sequence continues at coordinate 15,724 of SAYR01014527.1, forward strand.
TCTTAATGGTTCCTGAAGGTAAACAGGTGCAACTTATCATCAGGATGAAGCCCGGCTGGATAGGATAACATGCTTTGGCTAATGGTAGGATGTCATCCCTATTACCGGAGTCCAATCAATGTGAGAGAATGGTGGGGATAGTCGTCATGGTTAACGCAATGAGGTATGTAGAGCATGCAGGGTAATCTCAGATAAGACCTACAAGGAAGGGATTAAAAATGATATTAGAATGAAAGTAAGAAGACTATATAGGTGTGACGAGAGGCGTTCAGGGAAACAATGCTTCTGGTGTTCTAGCATTCTCTCATCAGTGAGGAGAAAGTGGAACTTCAGGTGATCATTGGAGCAGAAAACTGAGGATGAAGGTTCTTTAAGTTGTGTGTGAGGCAGGAGCTACAGGTACAGTTTTTCTACAGTTGTGGAGGTTGAATCTATAGGGTTACAGATACTTGAAAAGGCGTTTCTCCTGCAGATCACTCAGGCTTTTAGATGGTGTTATTTTGGGGATTTAGGCTCTTTAAAACATAGGTTTTGTTCCAATTTTCTGCGTTTGGGAGAGATGACCTAAGTTTGAGGATTGGGTTTTTTATTTGGTTTTAGAATCCTCTTGTGACCTCTGTGAAAAGTGAGTCTCGCTATGAAGCGTTTGAAGGCGAGAGATGAAAGGTTGGCCCAAGAACCTGGACAAGAGTCTGCACCAGACCTCTTCTATTGTTCTTTTGGATCATAAGTCTGGTCGATTTATGTTAGTTCTGTTAAACTGTACTATGTCTTCTTTTTTCTATGGTAACATTCCTCAGATTCTGAGGGCAAGGATGGCTCTAGTTTTTGAATGTAAGATCTAGCTCAACATAAACCAATTTCATTCAGCATTGTTAACTTCCTCTTCCACCTTTGCTTGTTCATTCTCTTGCACCTTTTTTGAGCTTGGAAGGGCAGTAGGGTATTGCAGAAGCAGGAATTAGACACCCTCCAATATGTCTAACAACTTTACTGCATATTGCTCAAGGTTCTTTTCCAAACTGTTAAGATGCAGGAAAAGATTCGCGAAATGCTCGCACTAACTGGTGTTAAACCCATAAATCCAGCATTCCGGATGTCCTTCGACACTTCGCTGAGCCAGTGTCTAACCTCGTAGGCCGCATGTAATGTACGCCTCTAAGCAGGTCGGTGAAGTCATACAGGACACTTACTGGGCTATGGCCTGTGGAGAAGATATAAGAGAAATACTTACCAAAGATCAGAATCTGAACTGAAACATAATGTGTAAACACATCAGTTTGATTATGAGCGATGTTAACAAGCAAGGCACTAAGATATTGGAAATGGCAACTTATATTACTGGTGGCTGATTGAAGATTTATGTACAATAAACAGCATAATATAGCACTATTTGTAAGTAGTTCTATGTGCACCAATAGGGAAGTCCCATACAACTCACTGTGTAATCTAATACACAACACGGAATTAGGCTTTTATTTGTGGAGAGTTTATTAATTCATACCAACAAATCTAGTTGTATAGAATAAGCAAATAAGAATTTTCTATTAGTATTAATGGACAATGACCTTTGACCTTTAATTCAAGAAAAGAAATAAGTTTATGCTGAATCCTAGCACTTTGCGTGTGAAGCCATTTGTGGTAAGCCATACAGAATATGATGACCTATCAGGATTGTGCCTCCCTTATTTTGACCAGAAAACTGAAAATGAAATAAAAAAATGAAAAAAATGAATAAAAAAATTGATAGATTCCAGATTTCTGGAATGAAACTATTTAATAATTACTGTCTCATTTTTATAGTGTATTTAAAATATTGTTAGTAGTGTGATTGTGTCTTTTTGCTTTTGTTGATTGTTGCCTCCATAACACATGCAAATTCACTGATTAATTAAGGTTAAATTTAACTAAGGGAGCCTTGTCCTGCTTACTTCTTTAATGTATTTAACATGCACATTCAAATGTAAAAATGGTCATGAAATTTTCTTAAATGAAAAATGATACCCATTACATCGGAAAGCATTCAGAATGTTAAGATTAACAGCATATATTTTCAGCTGCCAGCGAATGACTCTTATATAGTTTGAGCTTAATTCTATTTACGGACTTTCGATACAATTTAGTGATTAATGAAACAATAAAAAAAGAGCAACTAAATCAATATTTTATATATTGAAACTTGTCTTATTTTTAAGTGTTATTTTCATGATAATTAACAATAAAATCCTGATATAATATCTCTGGTGAAAAGCAGTCGTTCCATTTCATAAATCTTGGGCTATTTTCAAAATATTTTTCATATAATTGTCTGCACCCAAGCTACTCCATACTTTAGATAATATCAACAATTCTAAAAACATAGAAATCAAATGGAAGGGACTTATTCGAAAATCTTATCAAAAACTATCCAGAATTGTTTGTGTTTCCACACGGGTGACATTTGGGAGAATGTTTAGTTATTTGGTATCAATAATATCCTCAAAACTTTGATTCTTGATTTGGCAATTCCGTAACTAGTACTAATAGGAAGAAATGTGCATTTCTGTAACTTAGGGTGTTTTGGTACAAGAAAAAGGGTTGGCACATAAACAAGACTTCAAAGGAATCTAATTTAAAAAGGTTAGTTGATACAGCACATTTGTGGAATTCAAATTTTTATTACAGATTTATTTTGTTGCTTGCAAGATGTTAAAAAGGTGACCCCTTTAACAAATAGATACAGCTGTCAAGCAATGGAACAATCTGGCTGATAATGTTGTATTATTGCAGTTTAGTGTTACCTGCTAAAGGTTTCTGTCAGTTAGAATTAAGCCTGATTGTCATTAAACTCTCCCATCAGATGTGAGTATGGTACAAAGACATGGTCTCCAATCTTATCAGATGATCTGGAGTGATCAAAGCCGTAAGCTGGCATCTGTGTAAGTAGGCAAAGTGAAGTCACAGTTCAGAACTCTACCGGTCACGTCGCGGTACGCACGTGTTAGGCTGTTAGCCCTGTGGTGCAAGTTGCAATCAGGATTGGCGACAAATATAATATCATACATTTTCAAGCGAGATAGTTTCGGAGTGACTTTCCGGTTTCAAATCTGTATCATGTTTGTTTTGTCCTTATATACTAGATAACCACCGCGAGCTGCAATCTTCCTTTCCATATATGCCGAACATTTACCTTCCTGCTTTGCCTGTCCTTTGATAGCTTTCTAGTAAATGTTCGAGTAATAGATACATATTACATATATCATAATTTTGTAGTAATTTACATTTATTAATCATATGAAACATAATTAAGAAAAAGTATAACGTGAAAATATCATAAGAATAAAAAAAGGAATAAAAGTATGCTATGAAGTTAAGAACCTGTCTTCCTCTTCGTGTAATTCTAATTCCTATGACAAGTAACAGCAATCATACTTATGGATAAGTTTTTGTCAAAAACAGAGTAGAATCCTTAGTTAGATGGTTGTAGCAAAACATTGGACGCATAAACGCATCGCTTGTATATATACCTGCTGGTTATTTTATGTTGACCGAGTGGTGCTTTAATAATGATATAATACTTATTCTTTTTATATAAATACTGGAAGAACTGCAGTCTCAATACTGGTTCAACTTTTACCAGCTATAAATATAAGAAAACACATTATCTACTATGACCCTGATAACAAAACAAAATCATATTATTTTTTACATTTACCTCATTTAATTTCAAAACCAAAACAATGAAAATCCTCGCTTCATTTCAAATAAAAACGAAACAAAAACAAAACAAAAATCTTTTTTTTTTTAAATAATCAAATAGAAAATTGCTGCTGATGTTTTAATAATCCTTAAGAAAATATCATAGATCCGGAGAATTTGAACTGTGGTATAAAAAGTCTGAGCCTTCATATCTTATAACAGTAGCTTTTAACAAAACATATACCTTCAGATAAATAGTGACTAATGTAAGATTGTACCTAATAACATCAATTACAGACCAAACTTACAATCTGTAAATACCTAACTGATGCAGCATGTACTGAGATGGTATGTAAATTCCACAAAATTGTGAGTGAAATTGTCAGATTGGTTTTATTTTACATGTTGATGATTAGATAGAGAAAGGTTTAGCTTGTACAGGGAATCAAGACATGAGATATTGGGTAAATCGCCAGACATTTTAAGCACTCCATTCATGTCTGCGTGCTTAAATAATATTGTACACAAGTAGCGAGCTGACTTTAGCTTCAACATCTCTCTTCTTTCTTTTACAATCAGTCTACTTAAAAATCCATCTACTGTTCTACAAGCAAGTGCTTTGTGCCTCCAAATGGCGCCCTTTTATGTACAGCTGTGTACCTCTGTATACGAGCTCACATATGGGGCAGTGCCAGTAATGTACAAGTAGATATAAGTACTGTTATACGACGCTCACATATGGGGCACTGGCCAGGTATGTACAAGTAGAATTATCACCATATTGTAACGACGGCCTCACATATGGGGCAATGTGAGGCGTCGTATACAGTAGGTATATCTACTTGTACATACCTGGCATACCCCATATGTGAGGCGTAGTATACAGTAGGTAT
>SAYR01014594.1:0-10565 GCA_004382745.1 Argopecten irradians irradians
ACGAGACTTCAACGGGACTGAAACCACAGAAGAGTACATCCTTAATTAAAACATCTGAGAGCAATTATTGCTTTCTTTTCAAACCTGGAGGCCCTACCGATGATTCCTAGCGATTGTACGGATTTATTCAACAAGTTATTGTTCCAGAGCAAAACTCACTCAAGTCCGAATCCCGTGAGATGCAGTTGCCGGCGGAATCCTGACACGTCCTTTAATGACCCTGGTTGTTAAAATTAAAATAAACATTAAAATAACACAAAAGGGGGAGGGGGCCTATGGTAATATGTCGGAACTTGTTAACGGAATAGTATCTGCGGCCACGATTCAATAACAATTTATAACTGCGTTATATTTAAAAAAACAAAAACGCACTTGTACTTCTGACTATATTCTTTCCATGCTGATGTGATTAATTAAAAACATTTTGATTGTCTCTTATAATTTTCAAGTTAATCTATTTAACAAATAGTGAAACTGCCATTCATACAAAGAAAACAGTCACAATACATTTGTGTATTATAATCTTTAATCATATGTTAATTTTCAAAACATGATTAGTAAGCCAGATGATATTGCCATGTTATATTGAAGGATAAAAACGACAGGAAGTTGGATCCATTTTATTGCAAAAATGGAAAAAACAAATTAATGAAAGTTCATATCAATACATTTATTTACATTTTAACTGCAGTTTTACTATGTTACCTTACCAAGTACAGTTGGCAGTCATATAAACAATGAACTTCAAGCACTTATTATGACGTCATTATCATTGTGACGTCACCATTGTCGAGCCAGCGATCACGGAAAACGGTTGTTTTATCCATGACGATAACGAATGGTTAAATTATTATAGATGCAAAATCCCTTTCATCATAAAATCGCAACCAAATGTACATATAAGCATTGAACGTCTTTCAGTTGGCATCCATAGCCAAAATGAATGCCAACTGAACGGAGGCAAACTCAACATGAAGCGCGCTTAACGTTTAGATAATTTAATTTGATTTTATCAGGTACAAAATGCGATGAAATAGTACATTGATCGAACAATGCATATATACAAATATACAGATGGAACACTTTCTGTTGTGTCACTATTTTTAAACTACATCAGGATACGAAATACATTTTGTTTGCAAACTGTGCGAATCCGCATAGAGTATTCTCATAAAAGTTTGAAAACAAAAGTTGTTACATAGCCCATGGAATTAAAACTCTGATAATTATTTTTTTCGGACTACTTGATCAAATAAAATAGTTTAAACGTAGAATTTCCATGAGGTTATTTTTTCCAAATGATTATGCAACGTCTATGTCTCTATTGTGACGTCACGATAACGTCCAAAGATGCATGAAAAAAATCGACTGATCAGGAAGTTAAATTTACTTAAAAATTTATTATTTTGATTACAAACGTATTACAATATTTTGTGTTCTTATATCTTTTTAGTTATCTGTATAATTGTTTCAATTTTAAGTAGCTTTCAATCGGAATTATTAATTTAGCATTACAGATAATTTGAATGGCGTCTTTCGTTATGTTCACACCTCCACCAAGTCGAAGTTTTAGGGGGAGCGTTTTTGCACTACTAACTTGATAGAGGTTAGAATGCTACGATAAATTATTTGATACATCAATGTAAAAAAGAACATTTAGAAAATAAAGACACAAACTTCTGTCTGAATTTCCTTCCAACTAAGACATAAATGATAAAGTTTATGCTAGAGTTAGATACATACATGCAATTAACAACAAGTTTAAAATATAATGCAAACACGGGGTCAAAAATGTAATATTGAAGTTGGCTTATAAATCCAAGAGTTTGTACGAATGTGAACACACTAACAATTAGAACCACAGATTTGGTGATATTGATTGCTTCCCTCATTTCTGTACCTAGATGTTCACGACGATTATTCATCCGTTTGAGCTCTCTTATAATCATGATGTTCAAGCACAACAACACAGTTAACGGAATGACAAAATATACAATAGAGTACATCCACACAGAATATATTGTTTCGTAGAAATAGCTTCTTCCAAATTTTGTCATTCTTACGAAAGAACAACCATTACAATATCTATAGACGAAACATTGGGGCAGATTATATAATATTGAAAACACGCAGATACTGTAAATAGAAGCCATTATCTTCCGTCTGCTGTGAAGGTTTGCATATTTTAAAGCATGACATATTGCTACATATTTCTCTACCGTCACGGATATGATGACGTAGACATTGATCAGTTGTGACGTAAACATATAGAAATGAGCTATTGCAGCTCCATGTGGCCATATTGCTTTTGATAGTTCACTATCGTATATCAGACCAGGGAATAAGAAAAAAGCACCAGTGATAAGAACAATATCCGACACGACCAAAGCTCGAAGAAGTAAGTTTGTTGATGACGCCATTTCTTTACTCCAAAGAACAATGGCGGTCAAAATGTTGCCTAGATACCCGATTACTACAATGATCGGGATGATCACTCCATTCACTAGGTCTTCATAGAAGAAACTATTGGTGAATAGTTCGTCAAATAGTGAGGAAATATTCCAGTTTTCTGATGTATTATCAATGGCCTGCATGATGCAAGTAATTCAATCGGTATCACAACAGAAGATAAGAATTCGTTCAGGACATCCGCGTTGGTCTTTCAATATTTGCGACACAATTATCCATATATAGGTTTATTCCATCTATTAAAGTTTACAATGCATCCAATCTATGGGTTAAAGGTTTCGATTCATGAATCTCTGTGCACGTATCTTTTTAGTCCATCACCATACCGACAGTTGACGTTAATGTATCACGATCTCGAGTGTCCCCATGTATTAATTGTTCTCTGAAGCACGTCCAGTTGCCATTTATTAGACATGTATAGCATTTGTAATGGTGTAGCCCTGTATGAGTGGTAAATGCATGATATCATCTAAATGAATTATGATAATGTATAATTATCCTATATATTGATTAGTTTGTTACTAAGCACATCATGAGTAACACGTGACTTTAGTTAATGAAATATTTTTCTATTCCCTGTATGCTGAGTGCTAAGCAAGAGCAGAAACTGCCACTTCAATAGACTATGGTGTGTCTCGGCCAGGGGACAGAATCGGTCAACCGAATACCAAAAGTGAGGTGATGTCAAGGTAGACGTTAGGAAGAAGAAAATTAGTTGGGAAGGAAAGAAATGTAAAGATCCTAAATTTAGTCGCTTTTTACTTTCATGCAATAAGTACAGTAGGTACAATTATTACGCCCTACCTGCAGGGCGCAAGTGAAGTGAAGCATGATAGGCCAAACACAGTATAAAGTGGGGTCATTGGAATACCCACGTGGAGGCTTCGTAATATCGTTAATGCATCGTTTCATTGGAATATTTCGTAGTAATCACTAACGGATTTTTGAATGGTTAACAAAGTTCAAATTCTAAGTATGAATGTTTAAATAAGAAAATGAATGCCCAGTCACTGCTAGTTTTAAGTGGAGAAGCATTACACTCTAGCCTGGATGTCCTACCGATTACACTGAGCGGTAGGCAGCATGGGTAGAACTTCCAGGCTACTAAATGATCTAACGTGTGTTATCTAGAAAATATCTCATCTTGTAAATATCCACATTTAAATTGGATGGCATCGTAATTATTCAAAAGACATACATAAATGCAGAATTTAAAAGTTCACTTCCTTTCCGAAACAAGAATTAAAGGTGTCCTGCATAATGTATGTTAACAGTGAAGATACATTTGATTGTTTTGCCGTCTGGCGCAGTGATAGTCAACTAAATTGCGGTAATTAGAACGAAGGGAAACATGATATGACACAAGTTATGAAGGTTAACATATCATTTATTTGAATTAAATAGTTCAATGATAATGATAAGCGTAATATTAATGATAAGCTTTAGCGACTCTACACACTTATCAATCTCGTCATATATTCATATTTTAAAAATCAAAATTCTTTCCGGTAAAGAAGTAGACCTTTAATAGAATTGTAAGGAACGTGATAATCGCCGGATTTAGATAATTATTGCATTCAGAAGAATATGCGTGTTGTTATTTGAATACAAAAGAATAGCTACTAATGCTAACCACAGTGCCATTAGTAAATGGCGGTTGTACAAAGGACACACAAAGCTTATTGAATAATTTAAATGAATATTATCAGAAATAATTTAGATATTACTTTCCTGAAACATTTATGATGTATTATTTTATTGTAAATAGCATGCCTCACTTCGTAAAAAATAAAGCCTACGTGTAAGATAGAAAACATCCGTTACAGACTCCCTATAACCTAGAGACATGCAGAAATTCTGTCGGATGTTTACGGGATCTTTTTTAAACAAATTAATTATTTAGCATTAATAGTTAAGAATTTTCTTGTTGTGATAGAGTATGATGGGCATCATATATTTTGTATAGGCCCACTACCTTTCCGAAACAGCTTATGAATTTTTAAAATGGGGAAGGGAAACGAGAATGATAATCTTGTAAAGTCGCAAAGGTTATTCCTATATACCGCTTGTTAGTTGATTATAACTGCGCCAAACGGTAAAACAACGAAATGAATCCTCATATTGATTGCACAGGAAATTTTGCATCTGATTGTTGTTTGGCCATCGATGTATATTTTCTAATCTTATAACTGTTTCAAGAAACTTTTAATTTTTGTTAATGTAAGGTAGTGAGCCTTTAAAGATGCTCCACCGCCGACAGAGCATAATTGGTGTTAAATCGTGTGTATATATGAAAATATTATATGTCTAATTAACACAAAAAAATGATCCAAATTGAATCATTTTGCTTTTGGTGCATGTGCAATCAGTACTTCATTCCACTATTACCTGATTTTTTTCGGAATGCAATTAATTCTTTTTAATATTTTCATCCTGAAGTAAAATCAGAAGCTCAAACTTTTCAGTGGTGGTAATGGCGTAAAGTATTAAACTTTTGTAATTGAAGAAAAAGACTTATTCGTCCGATTCTGTTTTGATAGAGAAACATACCATTTGTAAGCGGTGGAGCATCTTTAACAATACAGTTTCGATTTAACTATTTAGAACGGTTTGCATCGTCGAGTAGCTCTCTTGAATATGTTATACTTGCAGTATGTTTGCAGAAATGTGGTATAAAATTCGACTGCGACCTGATGAGTATACATATCTCAAGAATCGTCTGGATGAGGAAATTGGAAAATCTTAATGCCATCATGGATCTCTTTCAAAATCGGCTGGCAATACATACTGCAGTCCGGGTTTATCCTCAATGATAATGCTTCAGAAAGAACCCCACTTCATATGATCCGACATATTACCACAAGCCCTCCACATCTGGGTTATGGGTTCAAATTCCATTATGGGCAGTTGCCATGTACATGTACTGACCGCTGGTCGGTGGTTTTTCACCGGGTACTCGGGCCTTTTCCACGTACAAACCTGACACGGCCTATACATGACCCTTGCTATTAATAGGACTTTACTTAAACTATATATATGATATAAGGGCGCAGCCCTTCGCATGCCCGAAGGGCACGAAGCGCGAAGCACTTCTAAGGTAACACATAGATGAAAATATAAGAAAAAACAAAATCTTTCAAATTCAATCCTACACACTACGTCCCGAGAAGAGACTTTTTATAGCCGGCCAATGAGATTGCAGCCATGCCTCGCTCATGCATATTATATCAGCCACGAAACCAGTATGCATTTTTAATTAGATGGCTTCAAGATGTTTGTCATAATGGGACTTATATCGTCTTAATGACGGTACTTTGTATAGATGTATAGGATTATTTTGAAAAAAAATTATCGCTCTTTCTAACGGTAGTAACCGTTTTTATGACAATGTACTAGAAATGTGTTTTTATAGCCGCTAAAGGTAGGCGGGTTAGAAATTTTGAGTTTAAGGCTTTTCACCCTTCTTGTATATAGTACCATGAAGAGTATGATTTTTATCGTTTTTTAATCTAGACATCTTAATCGCCTAAAAAAATGGTCTTACGGCACTCTGGTGGGTCCATGATTATATAATCTGTAACTAATTCTTAGATCCCTGTGCTAAAGACAAGTAATCGATGCAATCAAGCTCGCATTAGTTACTGTCTTATCTCTGCTACACCGAGGATAGTCCCGTATCCACTCTTCCCCATGCCGTGTCATTTGCCTCTTCTTGCTGCCTAATCTCTCTTGAATGTGCTGTCTTCGCATTGTTACATTGGCATAATTACATCTGGTTGTCTGACCTCTTTCCTACTCCTGTCTTCCTATGCAAACTGTCCCAACAATATCCTTGTGGCGAATTCTGTCTCTGTAACAGCCTTGTTGCCTGACCACCTTCCTGTTTTCACCTCTATTCCTTCTTGTCTTACTTTCTCATCTCTCAAGTCATTGAGTGTCATCACGAACGAGACTTGCTTTCCCGGTCTTCAACTCCTCCAACATTGATGTTCATGGGATCTGTAGTTTTGATGTCCGAATGTATAGATCTTTTGGTAAGAAGCTCTGAGGAACTCTTAACCATGTCCAAAGATGTTTACTTCTTCTCCTCTAAAGGCTCTCGGCTTATACACGGAATATCATATAACACCATAGCTAGGATAGCCACGGTAGTAGTCTATTTCGAATATCCATGACTTGTACTTTCCTGGTAGACCTGTCTTGTCAATATTTCTCAGTCCTTCACAAACTTGCTGCTTTACCTTGCTGTTGTTGTTAGTCTTCTGTCGTACCAGTTCCCCCCAAATACTTAATAGGATTGTCCACTGAAGATGAAATTCCCTCTTGAGTAAAAAGGCAAAATTGTCTCATCATTCGGCCATTCTTCATAACAGGCATCTGCATATGGCTGGATCAAATTTCATTCTTGCCTAGGATTCTGTATCCTCAAATGCTCTCTGGATTCACCTTGCTTTGAATCATCTATGAGATCCTTTGCTTGGTGATTGTCTCATGTTAGGTCTAGACCGTGGACCCTCGTAGTTCCCTTTTCCCTGTCTCGACGATAATGTTTACAGCCATAATGAGTAATACTACAGAAATTGTACAGCCTGTCACACAACTTTTTATCCAATTTCTGCCATGATGTTACACAATCCTCGACAGCAAACAGATGAATTCCTTGGAAGTAGCTTATCTTTCTGAAGTGGAGGTCATAGGTGCGTAAAATGTTTGCTAAAGTGACCTATAGTATATGGCATAGTGCTTCATTTAGATGGACTCTTACACTGCGAGTATCGGGTGTTCATGTTGTAAATGTATCTATCGTTGTATGATCACATATTTTGTGGTAATTTCAATAAGATTTTATGACACTCTTATAGACTCTCAACCCAGAGGTGGAGGGCTTGTGTTGTATGATGTCATGACATCTTAACCATTCGGCCACGAATGCCCTTGCACAAAAAAAAACAAATAATACATATCATGAAATATTTAATACTTCCAGTTTCTGAAGGAAAAAGATTTTTTTTCTCGTTGCACATTTCCTTTATATATTGTCATGAGTTGATATTATTGTAGGTAATTTTGTCATCAACAGCTGTTGCTGCAAATTCATTGTTTTTGGTGAGATGATCATTTACCACAGTTATAACATTTTATATCACTAATCCATCCTTAGCAATTTTACGTTTCAGCCTTCCGAATCAGCTCTCTTCCGTGGCCAATGACCAGAATAACTCAGAGGGAAACAGCATTGCTTTTGAACCTCCAATTCTTGAAAAATACAGATTGTGTGAGACAGAATAGTATTACCCCGATGATATGTGTGTAAGGCTGTTCCCAGGCAAAACATTATATGGCACCCAGGGAAGGCACTTAAAAAATAGATGTAGCCATGGTGGGTTCAAAATAAAATCAATTTCGCTGCCAGGTGACGTGTTCCAATTAAAATCACTTCTGTGGGTGGCGTCGATCTGAAGCATTTTGTAACCCTTGAAATAAAATGCAAAATTTGTGGTTTTATAATGTTTCTGTCAGTCATCCTGACTACAAAAATAATTTATTTAAAACATATTATATTCAATCAAAACTTGGCAATGTACAGAGAAACAGTTTTGGCTAAAATACAGTTTGTCATCAATAGATCTTTATTTAGATCACTGGTATTAGTCGAGGAAAAAGTGCATTTCAACAAAGCAAGTGTGAATGTCAGATGTCTACGTATACTCTTGCATTACCCCTTGTGCAACACTTCCCGGTTATCTATTTAACAAGATTTTCCCACTAGTTCTAGAAGATTTACCTTTGTACAAAATTTAGTTATAGATGCAGCAGATCAAACAAAGTTCACGCACCATAAACAGCGCAATTTTGTCAAGGACTCTTCAGTGAATGCTAGAAATTTTAAAATATGTAAATAAAACAAGATGTTGGGAACAAAAACAAAAAAATTAAATCGCCTTCTATGCCATAGTCTCGTCAAAACAAAAAAGGAGATATGTGGAGGGGTCAACAAAATTGAAAATCACTTCTATCTGCTGGGTCTCCAATTTCAAAAGTGCGTTCCCCCCTACCATATATGTTTTTCTGGAACAGCCCTAATCGAGTTTTTCATTCCCCTTGTAAAGTTATTACAAGTCTTAATGTATTGTTGCTGTTAATAGTACAATTCTACCCGCGCTAAGTATTCTTGATTTTTTATACCTTGAATGAAAAATTATTTACAATGAAGTATAAAAGTGACCTTCAATTATTAATAATTGCATTTCTATGCAATGTCTTCAATTTTGGGGACTAAACTTAGTAATTTGCATTGAAAAAAAGAAAGAATCAATGCTTAATTAATTCCGCTAGTTAAAATGAATAGTCGCAAAGAAAACCAGTCTAAATGCGTTCATTGGCCTTCCAAAAGTTCTTCACGATATTAATACACAGGCCAAGTTATGCTTAGTTTTCCCAGTTCGACCATTAAAGTAAAAGAAAATTTGAAAGGCATTGAAAGCAGCCAGGCTGCGTGGAAATGTAACCACGGACATTTAGTGGAGACCGGGAGGACGTTTTAGAAATTTCCCAACTTTAAATTAATTTCTCGTAAGCAGACAGATTTTGACCCGAGAGATTTTATTTTTCCCATTTCATAAGAAATATACTGGATACATTCCGCCATTCACCGACTTAGACCATCTTTAAGCCCGACTGTTCACCTTTAACATTAATCATGATTGGAGAAAATAGATAAAAGTTGTGTGCTCTCCCACCTTTCAATATTTTCGTCTTCATCACTAGAGAAGTCATCAATATCAATGGCATCTGGATTAGCCGTCTTCGCTCATCCTCGCCCAGTTCTTCATCTGTAGCTCTATCCTGGAAACAGAGGAAAAACCATACCAATACTAACTGTGGTGGCCTAAATAGACAATGAGGTATTGTGTTGGGGTACAATAAAATCTCGAAACCTCACACTCATTCCAACATCACATGTATCTGCAAATCTTCACAATTGTCTTGCACCGATTAGAAGATCGCCTGCTTAACATGGCTGTTATGTACCCTTGATGCATGCATTCATTACAGATATTTTATTAAAAAATTATTACTAAATGTAAATATAGATATTAAACCTGCATTCATTTGGCAATTATTGGAGGATGAATGCCAGATGGATAATGGCAAACTCAACATGAAGCACTAGCTTCAATGCTTAAATAAATATAACTGACACTTTTCTTTACCTACAAGCACTGACTGTAGGTTGACATACAACTGATATGATCGACATTGATTCCCGAACCGTAAGTAAGAAATTCTGTGATGGGTCAGAGAGGCAACGACCGCCTATGATAATAGACCTCGACGACAGGTAACAGGTATATGACACAGTTGCATACTAACTGACTGTTAGTACTTGTGTCCTTACCTAACAAATAAGATGCCCTTGTCTGGTTTAGCCTGGTCCTTGACTGCCTCCTCTGCCAGCTGTCGGGCTCGCTCCTCTAATTTCTTCATGCTATCCACCTCTGGATTGGAGTCTTCTGTTAGCATTAAAGAGAAAATTCAATGATTTTAATTATGTAACATAACCACAAAGAAAGTATGATATAAAAGTATCATTCTATAATCCTTAGAAAAAATAAAACAACAAGTATCGACAAATTACAAGATATTTTAACAATTTCATTTGATACAGCTGGAATTCCACATTGTATTGCTAAAGGGTTAAGCGGATGCATATATGCTACGCCCATACCAACCCAGTGCTACTAATTTAAAACAAATACAACTTTGTAAGGAACGTGATAATCGCCGGATTTAGATAATTATTGCATTTAGAAGAATATGCGTGTTGTTATTTGAATACAAAAGAATAGCTACTAATGCTAACCACAGTGCCATTAGTAAATGGCGGTTGTACAAAGGACACACAAAGCTTATTGAATAATTTAAATGAATATTATCAGAAATAATTTAGATATTACTTTCCTGAAACATTTATGATGTATTATTTTATTGTAAATAGCATGCCTCACTTCGTAAAAAATAAAGCCTACGTGTAAGATAGAAAACATCCGTTACAGACTCCCTATAACCTAGAGAAACCATGCAGCAATCTGTCG
>SAYR01014598.1:0-10148 GCA_004382745.1 Argopecten irradians irradians
GGCTGTATAACATAGGAACACTTTCGAAATGCTTGGTTACCATGATCACAAAATGAGCGACTCTGATTGGTTGAAATTTTAATATCTTTAGATATAAGTGAACATTGGTACATATGGGTTATGAGATATGCCGATACTATAGTAACAGTTTTGACATATTTTGTTGTCATGGTAACAAAATAAAGGGTCCTGATTGGTCAAAAATAATTTTGTACCCTTTGTGGTGTTAGTATGTATTCTTTTTAGATGAAAAAATTTTTATTTGAAAATCAAATGTAATTCTGTTTCGCTCTTCAATCTACATAAATTTAATTTCCAATTGTTTTTATCTAAAAAAGAGGAAAGGATAATCTTAATTAGTATCTTTTGAGTTTGATTTACCTACGAAAATGTTTTTCTTTCCAATTATTTTGATATCTGATATTAAAAAAAGAAACTATTTATTTCACCCAAGAGCATATCTAGTTGTTATGCTTTTTTGTACTGTTAGGGAAAATGCTATAATAAAAATGCAATAATTTTATAAAATATGTATTAGTTGACGTTATTCTATCACTATTTGTTGTTTTATTTGTTTTATTGTGGTACCTATGGTCAATTTTGAATTTACAGCCACCTAGGATAAATTTGATTTTTTTTTTAGAAAATCCTTTCTCGCTACATTTCAGCCTTTGGAATCCAATTTTCTTCGATTTCAATATTTTTGAAAAAGTGTCTGCTAAAAGATTATGCATATGGCATGTTTTCAAAATGGTTTTAAAGTGTAGACAACTCGATTACATGCAGCGTACACATCTTACTAGTCTTCGAAACAATTCACTGGTTGTGCATATATAAATGTACATATCAAATGTACGATTAACATTTTCTGTTTACCGGAAGGGGAACTAACCCTTGGTATTTTCTAATGAAAACTAATCGAATTATTTGGGTTAATCAAATATTATCTTTTATGAACCAATTTGCATACTATTTATCAGCTACAAGGGGAATAACTCAAATACTCACGAAAAAAATTTTGGAAGGGCGATAACTCTAACTGACTTGAACTGAAGTTTAGATATTGTTATAAGTTTTAAACATTGGTCTTCGAATACCGATCTAGATTTCGGATAGATGGCTATGCAACTTTTGTAGTTTCGCAATTGTCCTTATATAGTTCACTTCGCTCCATTGCAAAACATTGCAGACTGTGTTAAGAATTATACCATAATGGATTCGTTTGACCCTGGTTAACCTTCAAGTTTCTCTTTTATCTATTGAATTTTGATTCGATGTAATAGAATAACTTAGAAAATCTTATCTTTACAAGTAGACTTAAAGGCCCATTACCTTTCCGGAGCAAAATATAAAGATTTCTTAAGAAACATAAATAACATCAGAAAATGCATACCGATGACCTAAAATAAGGTTACGACACCAAACATATGCAAGATTTCCGGCGTAGTTTATGAAAACAGTAGAGAGAAAATTCGCTGTTTTGCCGTCTGGCAGCAGTGATAGTCAACATTTAATTTATTTTAATCAAATCGTTAAGAAGGTGATGAATATGTAGTATTAACGGTAAGTTAATAATTTTTGCGACTCTACAAAATTATCGATCTTGTTTTACATTCCCATTTTAAAAATTAAAAGCCGTTTCGGAAAGGGAGTGGGCCTTTAACACCAACATTATTGTGCTTTATTTTTATTACAAGCGAATCGATTTTTCATAATATATATAATAGATATTGTCATGAACAAAATGACAAAGCAATACCCAGTGTTAGTATATGCACATAATGCTTAATACAGGGCGCAAAAACACTATAGAAAGTGATGAACTGTAGCTCAATGTGATGATGATTAACATTTTACACACAATGATTCTTCATTTGTATCTTCCTGCACTATTAAATAATGTTAACAGCATTGACCTCGTTGTGTGGTGGTACTTGCACAGTTCGCTGCTATGTCTATTAATCCATGTATGTCTTACAAATTGTTCAAATCTCGCCACAATAAATAAGTTATTTTTCATCTCAAATCAGAGTAACTCATACTAATGCAGAGATAACTCTTGGCTAATGCATCAGGATAAGTTGAAGGTGCTATAGGCTACTTGACTAAAGTTAAGCGCTTGACTACCTCCTTATGGTAAGCATAGTGATTTTTGTATATATCTTTATTAGTAATATTTCGCACCACTCTCATTTTGCGACAAGTTATTTGACAGTCTTAAAGGTGTTGTTTTAGACTTTCGCCATGTAATCATATCAACCCTACAATCATTTTCTGTTAGATTAAGGTCATCGCGTTTTGAATTAGAACCACACACGAGAGTATAGTGTTATTGTGGTAAGTTACCCCCTCAAACGAATGTACATATTGGTCGCTCAAGCAATAGTCAAACGAGCAAATTTTGTTATCTACCAAACTGTTAGTTTTGCTCGTAGTTCTAGTTACTGTTCATCTTTAGCCGTGCAATTATCTCTCATAAGATTTGTAACCCTTATCCCCAGTGAACTTGTGAACCAATACCTGTAGAAAACCGCGTGTTTTAGCCAAAATTTGGAATTACTTGACCAATTGAATACATTCGTACATCACATGATACTATAAGCCAGGCGTCAAACAATACATAGTGCTGTTAAAGCGATCTTCTGTCAGACTGCTGTGCAAGGGTTATCTATCCCTTTGGTAACAGATCGTGGAAACTCATGTGTAAATCAAAGTGCCTGGTAGCTTCTGCCAATTTTTGGTCCAGACAACTTGATTTAATGTCACAAATATGTACAAATTTTTCATTTCAGATTTGCAAAGAATCTTTATGACGTTAACTTTGATCATTAATATTGCATTTTCCTTGTTCCCATTTTATCCTGTACGTCAACTGTAGTATGCTTTTATGTGCATGTATTTTTTGCTATGAGGTAAGCAAACACAATTTTTGTAACATAAGTGATAGACCTATTCATTAGGTTTTACTAATGTTGGTGACAAAACACCATGTTCTTCCTTAAACCTGATTTCTGTACTCCCAAAACATCCATCACTCGCCCTATAGACTTAATTCCTGATAAAGGTCGATGTCGAAGTGTACCGCGGTCACCATTTATTGCAGGAGTTTATTTACCGCAATGAGTGTTTATGCCCCTGTTCTCGTCGCAGACGAAAATGTTTCCTAATCACATCTCAATTGTTTTGTGTGTCTAAAAAGAAACAAAATCTACAGACAACCAGTTGGTTTCCCCTTAGGATCAAAGGAGGCTAGTATCTGTAATCATTTCGTTTTGGCTTGTTGACTTTACGATACTCTTAAATTCCCAGGACACAACAATTCAAATATGCGATTCCAGACCTTACAGGAGTTAACCGAGTTCATTTCTTACCAACCGCGCGTTACCAAAAATACATAACATCGATCGATTTGAGTTCAGGATCTCTCCAAATGGGTATGACGAACCAGTTCTTCTGCTACACAGCATTTGATAATACATGTCGTGAACATAACCTAAATTTTCCATTCGTTACTTTGCCACATTGCGACTTACCCACAGCGCCTATAACACTTTCAATCTTTTAATGGATTACTGTTAACGTGGCCTAACATTTTTTCAGGTCCTACCATTATGGTACCTTGACGACTGTTGCATTATCTTGTTCCGATTACTCTATTTGAAGCGTTCATCTTCTTCCAATAGATCTACAGACATGGTCTTTGCTGACGCGATTTTCAATTTCCGCCTCTAAATTTGGTCTCAATTTAAAACAATGTCATTTTGCCCAAAACTCAATAGAAATGTTTATTCCTCGGATCTTACGTTTATCTTTCGCGCCAGGATGCGTGCACCTAAGGAGAACAGAGCTTAAACGCCATCACAGTAGTACTAGTCGTGCCAAAGTCCTGCATTATAGGCTTCTTCTGCGTCGTTTTCTCGCGTCTAGTGGATGACGGTTTCCCGGAATTATACACTTCCTAGGAGTTCCGCCCTCAGTGTAGCAGATCCGCTCATCATTTTCTCCTATAAGCAAAAGATGTTACAATTGTCATGGACACAGACTCATACTTATCAGCGTTTTCCTAAAGCGATTTAAAGGATCCTTTGCTCTCATCGCCAGCTCTATGGCATATACCCTCGGTCTTGCTATCTTGTAATTTTCGCAATCGCAGTTGACTACAATACTAGTCGCTGGGATTGTGTTACATGCTATTATGCAGAAAATCACCCTTCCCTGACCAATACCGCAACCATGAACCCCGTGTATATTCGGCTATTCCGGTCTTCTAAGTGTCTTTCAAACAAAAAAGTATGGCAGAGATCATATGGACCTACAAAGCTGGAATACTTCTTCGGAGTCAGTGACAGCTGTTCTTGATTGTGCGTCCTCTCCCGAGTGGACACATTCCGTTGATAGAAATAGTGATCAATTCGAACCTTATATAAATGAACAACTATTGGTGGTGGGTCGAACAGCTGAAAGGTGCCGTACTATGCATCGCCTGGTTAGCTAGGTTAGTTACAGGAGCTTCAACCTTGTACCAGTTTAAAATATAACCGGAAACGGACAAATCTCGTTGTGTGCCTGGAATGCTTTAATCACGCCAGAACCAGATTGACCTAGGTGATGACATTTCCAATGTACTCTAGTTGGTAACAGTTCCCTGACTTTGTATTCGGATACCTACTTTCTCCGTATGCTTGGAGAAAGTAATCTGGAAAATATTTGCTTTCAGTGATAACGCATGTTTCCACAGGTCTCAAACAGACGTCCATAGTCACATTACCGATCAGTTAAATTCTGACTTTGAGCTTGATGATGGGATATGATGCGTGATACTGATGACTCATTGTCTGCGATAACATAATAAGACAATTACAGGAAAGGCATACGTGTACAATTACGTAAACACAAACGCATAGCGTGCGTTCTGAAACAGTTGAAGGACACACATAGATACAGGCAAAACGACTATTGATACCATTGAACCACGGCGAACAACAACAGGAAAAAAACTGCTACAGAGGCAAGTTAATTCTGGAAGTCGACTTTTCGGATAAGGCTGATACTATTTCAACCTACTGGAACAGACAAACATACCACCTGTTTCATGTATTTCTAAGTTGAATACTTTGTATGAAACCAATGCTAAGTATCCAAGTGCTACCAGATGATTAGATCTCAGCCAAATATCACCCAGAACTTCATAACAAGCTTCTATCAGATTTTATTTCTTACTGATGTGTTGATTTCTACTACAGTTCTGTCGTATACTACACTTCTGTGTGTATCATACCACCTACCAGCATGTTAGAGTGGAAGTCGCGTGGAGAATAAAGACCCAGTGTATCATAATATCTTCACTGATAGTACTCGATTCTACTACAAGGCATCGAACCTAAGTCCGAATATCGTGTATCTACAGTTATGTTGAGTCCGAAACATTCTACCTGACATTCAAACTCGGTTACTGTGCGTATTCATACATAGGACTGTTATGCCATTCCTATCTCAAACCATGAAGCTTCTACAGACTATGCAGACGCTGATACTATGAGGACGCCTCAATCATTGATTGTTGTTACTTGTTCATCTGATATCCAAAGATTACTAGTGCATCTGAGACACTTCAGCAATATGATATCATCGACTGTACATGTTTCAATTGATATATGAAAAAGAGACCTTCATCTCTCGCTATCCTAGTGACAATATGGACATCATCTGATGGTTACCATGACATCGAGAACAAAAGTGATCGGATAGTAGAGGTTTTTGACAACAGTAACGTTGCAGTCAGCCTGATAGAGATTCAGTGATAGGCGTGTCCTTGCTGTTACATATTGACCAATTTCCTCGCCAACATTTGATCTCAGTCGTACTAGTATTTGTTGTTCTTCCACATGACTGATCCAGATTATATCTGCCCTTGTGAAATCATTTGAAATATAATAAACCAAATTTTTGAATATAAAAACTTTCGTTAAATATTCCGTGTATAATATTCCCCCCATGACTAGAAACTGTCTCGGGGTTACTGTGGAAGCTTCGGATTTATCTCCTAGTTGATTCATGTACTGTTTCATAAACGCGTCGTCCAAGTCGCAACGAAGCTAAGGTATGTATTCATAACCACTTGTTTTACCCCAGTCACTATCATATGACTGTCCTTTGAAACTATACCATGATCTCACCTTTGGGGAGTCACATGGTGGTGATTAACCGGACACACTAGTACCAGGAATTTCAAAGAACATTCACTACTTTGCAAAGATGTCTGTCTACGTTAAAGTGACTTACGTGAAATCTTGTCTTCACTTGTCAGCGTCAGAAAACACTGACCCAGGTGCATACCCAAAATCAATCCATCGACATCCTACCTTATACACCAGGCCCCCTATCGCAGTTTCTGGCAGGTTGATCTCTTATTGGACCTACTACCGATACAACAAGGTAACTTCTATATATTCACTGCAACGGATATGATTTAGTAAACTTTTGCTTACGCAGTACCATCACCAAGTAAGGATTGCTTCGTACCGATCTCTATCAGCTTATGCCATCATTAACACTTTATCACTCAATTACGGTGTATGCCAAACAGTCTTCTCTAGCGACTATGGCTCTGGAATTTATCGCTTCAAGTTACAAAGGCTGTTTGTAAGCGCAAGAATGGGGAATTGCCCAACAATTTACACCAAGGCTTACTTACACCAACTGCCTCGGAGCTTGTGAAAGGATGCATATATCACTGGTTATGGAACCGCCTAACACAGCACTATCGCTTGATGATGTGCTTCGTAGGAACTGTGGATTACCTTCTTCCTCTACCTGTGTTTGCTTTATTGAAACCTAAGTGTCAACTCAAAGTTAGGTACTTGCGCCTTGAGAGTGGTGTCATGGTCCAACGTCCAAACTTCCCTTTTAGTTCCTATATCCCACATGGTGATCTTGGGATTGCTTCCCTGACATCCCAAACTTATATTGCAGCAGTTACTTCGCGTAACAAAACTAAAACACTGCTACGGGCATTGTTATTCTTTAAGAATCATGAGCAATCATTAATACAAACAATTGACGTAGAGCGTGCACAATAGTTCTGTGAATAAGCTGAAGTTATCAAAAAAGTGGTGACTATGTTTTCTTCTCAATCACCACTTACCAGGACATAGGAACAGAAACTTAACAAATGCGTTACTTCTGGCACCCTTCGTTGTTAGATCACTATTCCCTCAGACGCAATCGTGATTCATTGCAAGGGACCCAGCTACGAGGAATTATAGTAAAAGACGCTGTCTACATATCGACCGTCTCAAAAAATGGACATTATGTTCGTGAACCTCACACCTGTGCCTTACCCTCTCTGGACGATTCCGTGTTACATCGACAGAAATACACCACAAACTCACGTAGCAGTGCAAACTATAATCAACCAGGAAGGACAACACCAAATTGCTCCTGTAACTCGTCACTTATCAGGTATAAAGGCCTAGGCCAAATACCTACCTCACAAACACGTCCCCAAACGAGCTTGTGGTATGCCTCTTCGTATTCTTGTACATGCACGGAATGGATACTCATCAGCGGGACCATCTGATCCAGTGCACCTTATTACAAAGTCATAGCGTCAGTCATTAGGGTCTTATGAAAGTGCAGACCGAGCCCCAATGTCCAAGTAGTCTCATTACATTTTGTTGCGAGAACCAGCCAGAAGCTCAATTTGGGTTGACATAATGTGATTTAGATAGAACTAAACCCGCCAAGTGGCTATTCAGAAATCATACCACCTACCTAATCCTTTAACATCGTAATTCAAGAATATGTAGTAATCCCAGATTATTTGTCTTGTGTTATTCTGGTTGAACCCTTTTTATATTCCAATCCTTTCAGTGGAGATTGAGACATTTTGGTTACATTGTCCTATTTCATCTACGAAGCGATGCCCATAATTATACGCATTTAATGTATGTAAACTATTGCTACTCGTAGATAATTATAAGACAGCATTAATACATCATGTTCACGTACATGTATTAAAAAGGTGGGGAGGATTTTTTCTTTTTTTTGTGTAATTGTCAATTCAGTCACTGAATTTTTTTTTGCTATGACCATTCCATAGTGTTTTATATATTTTACCTTTTGCAAGAAGCATTATACATGTTATACAATAAGCTATTTGATGCATATGCGTTATCTTTGTATTATACTTGTTCTTCTCTATATAACTTTTACTTTAGGTGCTCCATATCTTCATTTTGGAGTTTATTCGTACCCCTTGAGCTTTTCGAAAGTTATTGAGGTCTAAGTCTCTAAATTAGCAACTATTAAGTGATCATGTCTAACTGTAGGGGTATATCTGGATGTCACAGGAGTGTTGTTGTACTCTCCTTAATTCATGGATCATGCAACATGTTCTTGATGTAATTAAAACCTTTTTTTTTAACGTTTTTCAATGTATCATGATTATCTGTATTTGATTTAGTAATTAGTTAATTGGTCTATTTGGTTCGGTAATCATGTTGGTTATTAGTGATCTTAATTCACTTTACGATTGACTTATTCCTGCTAGTTGATGTGCACATTTGTGAACTTACCATTTAAAGCCACATCTTCTCAGTTATCACCTTGTAGCTAATGCTTAGTATACTGTATTAGTGCTGGCACATGAGTAAAATAGTTAATTCCTCATTTCAAATTCTAGAATGTAATCTTCACATTGAAAAGTTTTGATTAGTCATTTACTATATTCTTACTGAATAATTGTCTGTATAGAATTTTTTTATGGAGCATTTACTAGAAAATCAATAAAATTTTCTGGATAATCAAGGCTCAATTTCATTTTTGATATTTACCCATACGCACATATAATGCTTATGAATGTTTCCGATCCGAGTTTTGCATGTAATTTCTGATTTATTTCCTTAGAATCGCTTAATTATTAGTGTAGTTTCTATGCATACACATTTCCATACATTTGGAAGGTACGTCGATATTGATTGGTTAATTGTACTTCATTTGTGATATTATGTCTACATTTCTAGTCAATCCTATCTCAATCTTGCATATCACTTCGATAGTACGTTCCACAAATTGTGCACAACTTTTGTCTCTGGCCGCGGGGCGATGTACTGTGTATGACTATCAAAAGTGGTATCCGTGATATTTGGCAAATTATAGTCAGTTTCGCGTTTCTTAGGTAGTGACACCTTACATTCAGGGTTCATAATGCTTATGTTTGTTGTGTGAAGCGTTCAAAGGAGAATAAAGAATAGGTCTCATGAGAAGAACGTGTCTATCCGTTATATCAAACTTTATCTGGCGAAGGAAATACCCGATACAGCATTGCAACTGCTCACATTATGCCATAAAGTGAAAACTTGAACACGGACCTTGAGCAAGCATGACAGAGCTCAATATTATAAGGATGCATCGAGGACTTAAGGTGACAACAATCAAAAACGAATATTTGTGGGTAGAGGAAATTATTGTTGTTTGATTGATAATTGTTTTCTTAATATCAACAACCATTGTATCAAGGATCGTCCTTCTTAAATGAGATATGTGTGGCGCTGCTTTTGCTGCTACTGAAGGTCGAAGTGAGTGTTATAGGACCTGGGGTTTATCTCATGTTATCTTCTGGTATAGTAGGAACTCGTTTTCCCTTTTTAGTGCTCTATCATCTGAAGCACTGAGAGTCCGAAGGGATACCAAGCAACCACACCCCATCCCGGTCACATTTATCAGCTACTACAGGTGGTTAGTTGTATATTTCTGGGGTCTCGCTAAAATTACACTATTGCAGGTGGTATTATATATTTGTTATTCGATTGTATTTCATCCTTTCTGAATTTGGCGTAACAATGAGGATACCAACAACTGTGAAAATTTTTTCGTATGCTTTAATTATGCCAACACGAATCAGTCAATAATTGTATAGCACTGTTATTATAAAAGTATTTGGAACCTTTGATACGCACGTGTATATTCTACATGGCGTATCCACATATTCAGTGGCGTGTCTGCTTTGTATATTCTCCTTGTGAAAATGAATTACATTATCTGTTATGATAGTACTGGTTATTCGTTTGGTTACTCAAATTGTACAGTATCTTAAATATAAACTGTAAAATGTGATCGTGCTGTAAAAACATTATATTATATTATTA
>SAYR01014620.1:0-16819 GCA_004382745.1 Argopecten irradians irradians
ATGAAATTACATAATCCAAAATATCGGCCAATGTCTATTAAGTACAAACGGAAGGAGAAACACGTCTACATCCGGTAAAACACAAGAAAATATCAACATGACAAGCTACCGAAGAATAATATTGCAAAATATGTCGAAGTATCAATCCCACGACTAATACAGGCAATGAGATTTCAACTAAGGTTAGCAAACAATAATTAGAACAACGTCAAAAATATGAATAGATCCTAGACTCCAATCCATTTTTCATAGGTCACATAATATTCCAAAATGTAAAATATAAATTTTATTTATTATGCTTTCACATATCTTAGATATGATCCATATAATAGATAATATCAAATTAACCTTACTTTGCATGAACCATATTAATTAATTTTGTACAAATAACTGAGGCATTCAGTGTAAAGTAATAAATATATATATATATATATATCAGTTAATAGATATTAGCTAGCACTAAATGCTTTGGGGAAAAATATATATATACAGCTGATGGAAATTAGAAGTACATGTAGAATGCATATAATGATATCAAAAATAATAAAATCCAAAAATATCTTTCCGGTTAATTGCCAGCATTCATTATATAATGAACTACCAAGGTTACCAAGGTAACCCAATAAAATTGGCCTCTTTAAGAGTAATACCAAGAGCTATATCCCCTTCCTCTTCTCTTCGTTTCATCTGCAACATTCCTTCAGGTGTCGACCAACTAGTAAATCAATCGATGCTGCAAAAGTACCTCACGTTTGGAAAGGTGCCAACGTAACCGCAATCCACAAGAAACGACCACAGAAAACTACCGTCTCATAAGCCTCACTTCATGAAAATAAAAAATTACGGGATAAAATTGTGAGAGATGCCATCTTTAACCACATAAAACTAACAATCTCTTTAGTAAATACCAACATGGCTTCCGAAAAGGACATTCGTGTTTAAGCAAACGAATAGAAATGGTAGATAAGTGGACAGAACAACTAGACAACAATAACAACATTGACATCTTCTACATGTACTTAGATTTTCTAAAATACTTTCGACACTGTACCTCCTCATAAGTTACTAAAAATATATCAGAAACTGGATTCAAGATTTTTTAATAGGCAGAAAACAGCGCGTTGTACTAAATGGTGAAAATTCCTACTGGTCTTCTGTAACAAGTAGAATCCCTCAGGACAGTGTGATAGACCATATCTTATTCTTAGTGTACATTTATGATCAACGCGAGGTTGTTAGAAAATGCTGTTAGACTTTTTGCTGATGACACAATTTTTTGTTGTTGTCAACACTAGCATTCTAGTGAAAAGGCCGAATGAAATCAGATTGAAAATGTAAACATCTGGATTTAGGAACAAATAAACAAAACACCTCGGAATCATCATTGATATCATATCAATCCAACAAGTCAATATACAGAAAGGCCTAAGCGTTAACATCGATTAAAAACTCTTTACAAATCATATCGAAGCATTAGTTAAAAAGGCAAACTATAGTCTGGGAGTAATGAAAAGTAGCCCAAAACACTTCAATAAGACGTTGTTCTTTAACCTGTATCAAAAGCCATGGTAAGCCACATCTGGAGTATGCATCTACAGTCTAGACAACAAATATATATAAAAAATAACACTTGTGTAAGTTCGTTCCAGGTTCCAGACTTAACACCAGGAAAACATTTTTTACAACAAAATATAAATTAATTGAATTCTCAAACTACAAATGCCATTTCATCAGAAACCCTAAACTGGTTTAATCCAGACTAAACAGCCAAAATACAAAAATGTAACATGATCAATAATTAGATCAGATGTGTATGATGATTTTTTTAGTTTCAATTGTTATTTAAAACCATTTTGACACACATTTACATCAATCATCAATATCATAATCAGCATCATCATCATTACCATTATATTCATATATTGATCTCAGTCATTATTTCCGCGTCTATTCACTAAATCCTAAAAGCAGAGCATGCGAAATATTAAGTGTTTCTTTTAGTTGTTTATAACTTTCGATAGAATAATAATAGGAAATTATGTAAATTAGGAAATCCTCTCATTCGTTTTCGGTTTATTAAACGGAACTAGAACTAGGAACTCGCACCAACTTCAGCTTCCTTTATTGCTCAGATTACACATATGCGTTTCGAAATACGCGCCCAGATTAAATTGATATCACAAGTTTTTCCTCAGTAATGCACCGGAAACATGGCTGCGCCATGAAAGATAGTTCCGGTTCTGTTTTCATTTACAAATCAAGTCTAAGTTGTGTAATATTTTAAAACATTGTACTAGTCATAAGTAACAGGTCTAGTCCAAGTTTATTAACATAATTTGTACTATTTTGTAGTTTAATATGAATTATTTCAGGAAT
This sequence comes from Argopecten irradians irradians, assembly GCA_004382745.1. NCBI lineage: Eukaryota > Metazoa > Mollusca > Bivalvia > Pectinida > Pectinidae > Argopecten > Argopecten irradians. The sequence continues at coordinate 2,377 of SAYR01014620.1, forward strand.
AATATGGACAAATAATTATAACAAACAATTGTGAATATTTTTTATTTTTTTGTTGTCATTGTTTTCATTTAACTATTAATATGGGTTCTAATTACACAATCCAGGTACAAGTATTAAGGGTTAGCTCTGATATATAGTTAATTTATCCGTTGGTAATTGAGCCAAGTGAGGATTGTTTTCCTGAAGAAGTCAGTGCTTGGTGGGTCTGTAATATTGATACTATGGTTTGTGATAGATGATTGGATACATTTGAACCGCCATTGATGATGTGCTTGTTTTACTTCTCCAGGTATATCTAGTCAGATCATCAACCCAGATTGAAAATGTAAACATCTGGATTTAGGAACAAATAAACAAAACACCTCGGACTCATCATTGATATCATATCAATCCAACAAGTCAATATACAGAAAGGCCTAAGCGTTAAAATCGATTAGAAACTCTTCACAAATCATATCGAAGCATTAGTTAAAAAGGCAAACTATAGTCCTGGGAGTAATGAAAAGTAGCCCAAAACACTTCAATAAGACGTTGTTCTTTAACCTGTATCAAAAGCCATGGTAAGCCACATCTGGAGTATGCATCTACAGTCTAGACAACAAATATATATAAAAAAACCACTTGTGTAAGTTCGTTCCAGGTTCCAGACTTAACACCAGGAAAACATTTTTTACAACAAAATATAAATTAATTGAATTCTCAAACTACAAATGCCATTTCATCAGAAACCCTAAACTGGTTTAATCCAGACTAAACAGCCAAAAATACAAAAATGTAACATGATCAATAATTAGATCAGATGTGTATGATGATTTTTTTAGTTTCAATTGTTATTTAAAACCATTTTGACACACATTTACATCAATCATCAATATCATAATCAGCATCATCATCATTACCATTATATTCATATATTGATCTCAGTCATTATTTCCGCGTTTATTCACTAAATCACTAAAAGCAGAGCATGCGAATATTAAGTGTTTCTTAGTTGTTTATAACTTCGATAGAATAATAATACCGGAAATTATGTCAAATTAGGAAATCCTCTCATTCGTTTTCGTTTATTAAACGGAACTAGGAACTAGGAACTCGCAACCAACTTCAGCCTTCCTTTATTCTAAGATTACACATAATGCGTTTCGAAATACGCGCCAGATTAATTGATATCACAAAGTTTTTCTCATAATGCACCGGAAACATGGCTGCGCCCATGAAAGATAGTTCCGGTTCTGTTTTCATTTACAATCAAGTACTAAGTTGTGTAATATTTTAAAACATGTACTAGTCATAAGTAAACAGGTCTAGTCAAGTTATTAACCAATAATTGTACTATTTTGTAGTTAATATGAATTATTTCAGGAATAATATGAACAAATAACTTATACAAACCAAATTGTAGAATATTTTTTATTTTTGTTGTCATTGTTTCATTAACTATATAATATGGTTCTAATTACACAAATCCAGGTACAAGTATTCAAGGGTTAGCTCTGATATATAGTTAATTAATCCGTTGGTAATGACCCAGTGAGGATTGTTTTCCTGAGAACTCAGGCTTTGTGTCTGTAATATTGATACTATGGTTTGTGATAGATTTGATGACATTTGAACGGGCATTGGATGTGTGCTTGTTTTACTTCTCCAGGTATATCTAGTGCAGTCATCAACCCCCTCAGCTTATTGGAGAGTAAACACCCTTTTGAACAATCTTCATCAAAAAACAAGAGAGTAAATTTACATAGGATTGTCTTAGTTCCGATGTAATCCTAACTATCAAGCTTAATTTACAATCACTACGCTAGGCGGCAAAACAGCAAAATGAAATCGTCAGTGTTGACATCGACTACGTATATTTCACCTAGGTTGACTGTCTTAGGAAGGGTTATTGTGTGCTTCCTGTTCCTTCCTGAAACATAAGGCACCGTTTTAATTGTTTTTGCCATCAATGTATTGTATGGTCATTCGACAAGTCGACAACACGACAAGGCGACAACACGACAAGTCGACAACTCGACAACACGACAAAGTCGACATTTTACCGCGACAACACGAGATTCTGTACGCGCTAATTAGCGTGTTTGAAATGTCGACTTTGTCGTGTTGTCGACTTGTCGTGTTGTCGTGTTTGTCCGACTTGTCGCGGTTCAAAAACGCGCCAAGTCGACATTTTTAACTGTTAAATCTTCGGGTTGTCGCAGTTTGAGACCGCGACAGACTCGACAAGGCGACAACACGTACAAGGCGACAACCAAACAACACGAGATGGCCGTAATCAGCCACCATAATGTACAGTACGTATGCCGGTATAGCAGTGAATAACACTGGGGCGGTTGAAAGTGTGGCTTTGAAGTAAAAGAAGTCTTTGCTGGCCTGCGATTGATCAGATTTTTTTCTTCTGAACTGTTTTGAACTATAATATAACGCCAGTAACCCTAGAGTAGTAGACTAAAGGTTACACCCTTGTGCACACGGGGTGCACTATATTTAGACTACAGGTCAATTATTCAATCTTTTATTACCTTGAGCCTTTCGGCTCATCGGTTTGTAGACACGGAGTGCACAAGATTTTATACGATGGCCGAAAACGGGGACTGACAGAATTGTGTTACTAGTAACACGTTTTTCGTCAGCAAAAATATATACGTACAGATTTTGTGTCAAAAACCTATAGTTATAGGGATGCTATAGTAGTACGTTTTAGTCAACAAAATTTGTAACGTACATATGTTGTTGACGAAAACCTGTTGTTATGATAGTAGTTAGATTTGGCTGTACACGAAATGTGTACATGAACAAAAAACGTGTAGTTTGAAATCTACTGAATCCATATACCAATTAACATTCCTTTTTTTCTTTTGTGATTGATTTTTACACGGTCATATGGTGACTTTACCTGATAAGGGCATCAAAACCAAAACGCGATGTTTACTTCACTCGCAAATGAGTCATGATACACAACGTATAAGACCGTTCTCAGTAATAACCCATTTAGACTTATTGCAGTGCTATTCTTAGAAATATAGCAGTCAAGATTAAATGAGCCCCCCCCTTTTTCTTCCTACCTGATTTATACACAAAACATCATAACTACTACGGGGTGGTATTGTCTAGTTTTTTACCATACTAATATGGCGGATTCGCCGTTGCAGGGATGTAATAAACTTTGAAATGGATAAGTATTTGATAATATGGTAACTATAGGCAAACCGGGTTACCTTCAGAATTAAGTTTTGGATATGTATTTAACCTCATGCATTTAAAAACAACTATATGATGAAACGAAACTTCAAACTGTTTTGACCTTTCACAACTTTGCTAGCCCAAGGGTATTAAGCCGATACTCTAAAAGTAAGAGTATCGGCTTATACCCTTGGCCTAGCGAAGTTGGACCTTTCAAAGCCTTTATCAAGTGAAGTTCAGCATATGACCGTGTAACAATCAATCACAGAAAAAAGGAATGTTAATTGGTATACGAATTCAGTAGATTTCAAAACTACACGTTTTTGTCATGTACACATTTCGTGTACAGCCAAATCTACTACTATCATAACAACAGGTTTTCGTCAACAAAATATGTACGTACACATTTTGTTGACGAAAACGTACTACTATAGCATCCCTATAACTATAGGTTTTTGACACAAAATCTGTACGTACATATTTTGCTGACGAAAACGTGTTACTAGTAACACAATTCTGTCAGTCCGTTTTCGGCCATCGTAAGGTTTAGACTACAGGTAGACACGGAGTGCACAAGATTTAGCTACAGGTAGATACGGAGTGCACAAGATTTAGCTACAGGTAGATACGGAGTGCACTACGTGGTAACACGGTGTCCACTACAGGAGGACACCGATCGTGTCCATGGCAGGTACATTGAGACCTAGACAGACAAGGTGATGTGTTACAGCTAGGGATCGGGGAAGAATACATCCTTCACTTTGAAATAATACATAATTATGATTTTTTTAGTGTTGATTTGTTAAAAATAACATCTACAATTTAGTGTACATTATATATAACAATACACGCTATTTTTTCTTAGTAAATACATCTCTGTACATATATAAGACCTTTTCACTGCAAAAGTAACATAGATTAATTGATATTCATTAAGTATATGTGACTGGTTTTTTTAATTTTATATTAGTTTCCATTTCATATCTAGAATATATTACGTTTTCAAAAGTCAATATTTTATGGATAAATTGAATTAAATATATATCTCATTTACATGAAATACAAGCATTTTCACCAGTCAAAAATAACTTTGAATTGCAGCAAAAACCAGTCCTGTTGTGCTTTTGAGACACTTTTTATTTTATAATAAGCTATCAGTAATACAATCATATACATTGTAATACATAGCTTTTAAATAAAAAGATTTGATTCATATCTATGGAAAGCCATAGCTGTCTTATGCGGTAAATCTCTAATATATTATGTGGTTTTGTCTTTATATGATGTGGTTTTGTCTTTATATTATGTGCATACACCAATATATGATGTGGTTTTGTCTTTATATTATGTGCATACACCAATATATGATGTGGTTTTGTCTTTATATGATGTGGTTTTGTCTTTATATTATGTGCATACACCAATATATTATGTGCAAACACCAATATATGATGTGGTTTTGTCTTTATATTATGTGCATACACCAATATATTATGTGCATACACCAATATATGATGTGGTTTTGTCTTTATATTATGTGCATACACCAATATATGATGTGCTTTTGTCTTTATATGATGTGGTTTTGTCTTTATATTATGTGCATACACCAACATATGATGTGCAAACACCAATATATTATGTGCATACACCAATATATTACGTGGTCATTTCTTTATATCGAAACACCAATATATCAAACGTTTTAATGATTCAGTTGGAACTTAATTTCTGGGGTCGTTGTTTGACCAACACACATCTAAACGTCTTCTTGAGAAATATTTTTTCTTCAGTGGGAGCTGAATGATTTTGCTGTTTAAAATTGAAATATTTGCAAGTATGGGTGCAGAAAAAAATAAAATGGGAAATATTTGTTCGTTTAGAAGTTAGGATGTAGGGCTGTGAGATCGATTTTTCATAGTAGCTTCTCTATTTTTTCGCGGGAATTAAAACAGTCTCTCTCAAGAAGACGTTTGAATGCATGTCGGTCAAACACAGCGGCCCCGGACATTTAGTTCCAACTCAATCATCAAAACGTTTCATATATTGGTGTTTCGATATAAAGAAATGACCATGACCACATAATATATTGGTGTATGCACATAATATAATGACTCAAAGCAGCAATAATATAAGACAAGGCCACGTGCACACTCATATAAAGACAAAAGCACATCATATATTGGGTGTATGCACATAATAATAAAGACAAAACCACATCATATATATTGGTTGTATGCACATAATATAAAGACAAAACCACATGATATAAAGACAAAACCACATCATATATTGGCTGTATGCACATAATTATAAAGACAAAACCACAATCATATAAAGACAAAACACAATCATATAAAGACAAAAACCACATAAGTATAAAGATCAAAACCACATAATGACTAACGACAAAACCACATAATATATTAGAGATTTACCGGCATAAGCACAGCTATGCCGCTTTTCATACATATCAATCAGTTATCTAAGCCCACACCTTGCAAATCGTCTTCATCAAAATATATTGCACTTGGTATATTATTTTTCTTTGCTGTTTTAATTTCTAAAAAGTAGTAAAATAGCTGAATTATTCCTTATTCAAACCGATTGCTTAATAAAAGATCATGCAGAATTAAAATCCACTTTCGAACTATGTGCGTCTTCCAATGTATTTGCAGGCTGTCATACCTAAGTACCCAATTCATGCTTGTTTTTTTTTTTTTATTCCGGTAAACACAATATGCATGTTGATGATCCCCAACCCGCAAGTTAATATCTTGACGTATATTGCGTCATGGTCCACATAATTATAACTTGTCAAACTACAGCGTTAGCCACAGTACCACCTAAAACGGTACCTCAGGCGTGATCATCGATAGATGGCCCAAGGGCAGATGGTTGCCTTCAGAATTAATTTTTTTCCACGCGCTTTTACGAGAATGGGGGCCGGTACCTTTGTAGCGAAGTTTTGTAAGAACAAACAATATTTGCCGTTTAAAGATCATAGCAGTATATATGAATTTGAAACAACATAGATTACCATTCTTAATTAGAATATATGTGTATTCATGTTGGGAGCACTGAGTATGTACACCGTATCCTGGGGGGCAAGGATTTATAAGTGGGGTTTAGTTGGGGATGAGGTAAAAACCAAGGATTATAAGTGAAATGTGTAAAACATAGTCGCGATGCTGATTCACTCAATTATATTGTCATGACAGGCGCCGTGACGTGAAGCTGACGGGAGCTGTTTATGTAATATATGCGCTAATCAAGCATAACCTGGTCACAACCATGCATTTACAATCATACATGTATAATATATATATAAATGATCAAAATTAATTTAGGTATACTTATTCATCATCATAATATGCCTATTTTATATACTGTAGTCAGAAAATAATCAGGTTTCCTGATATACTGTATAAGCCAGCTGGTCAAAAAATCATAATAATAAAATTGATAAAGAGTTAATTGGGCTGAAATTTAGATGTTCATGAATCTTAGAATCAAATATTTTGTTGATTAATATTAGTTATATTTGTTAAATATCGCATTGATGGAGACATAACCAGCAGTGGTTTTTCGTAACGACCTGTACGACAGTTAATTTGCTTTTATATTCATTATAACTCTCTATTAAATGTCCTTATTTATAAATTAAATTATATGATAATGCTACTAATAATTTTACCTTTATATGCTATCAATTGCAAATAAACATTACATTACGAATAATTCACTAATTAAACGGCAATTTCATGTCTAAAAATCATTATATTATCTTATTGCAATAATCTTCTTGTCTGTCAAAGTCTATATAGACTACAGAAATAAATAATCTGTTCTCATATCTTCCCTAACACATCATCTAGTTTTATGTTGTCTGAATGTATATGTGGACATATAAACCTGGACACTCGTTGTCCACTTGCCAGTGGACAACCTGTGTTCACCACGTAGTGCACTTTCGTGTCTACCTGTAAGTCCTAAATCTTGTGCTACTGCCGTGTACCCGTGTCTACCTGTAGTCTAAATATTGTGCACTCAGTGTTTACCTGTAGTCTAAATCTTGTACACACCGTGCTTTACCTGTAGTCTAAAACCTCGTGCACACCGTGTATTACCTGTATCATAAACCTCGTGCACTCCCGTAGTTTACCTGCTAAGTCTAAACCTCGTGCCTCCGTGTTTACCTGTAGTCTAAACCTCGTGGCACACACCGTGTTTACCTGTAGTCTAAAATCTTGTGCCACCTCAGTGGTTTTACCTGTAGTCTAAATCTTTGTGCACACCGTGTCTACCTGCTAGTCTAAACCCTCGTGCATCACCGTGTTTACCTGTAGTCTATAACCTCGTGCACACCGTGTTTACCTGTAGTCTAACTCTCGTGCATCTCCGTGTTTACCTGTAGTCGTAAATCTTGTTGCACACCGTGTTAAATTGCTAGCTAAAATCTTTTTTTTTTTTTTTTTTTTTGATACACACCCCGTGTTTTACCTGTAGTCTAAATCTTTGTGCACATCGTGTTCTCACCTGTAGCTCTAAAATCTGTACATCCGTGTTTACCTGTAGTCTAAATCTTGTAGCACACCGTGTTTTACTCTGTAGTTCTAAATCTTGTACAACACCGTGTTTACCTTGTTAGTCTAAACTCGGTGCACACCGTGTTTTACCATGTAGTACTAAAACCTCGTGCCTCCGTGTTTACCTGTAAGTCTAAACCTTCGTGCACTCGTGTTAACCTGAAGTCTAAACCTTCAGTGCACTCCGTGTTTACGCTGTAGTCTAAATCTTGTACACTCCGTGTTTACCTGTTAGTCTAAATCTTTAAACACTCCGTGTTTACCTGCTAGTCTAAAATCTTGTAACACCACCGTGCTTTACTGTAGTCTAAATCTTGTACACTCCGTGTTACCTGTAGTCCTAAATCCTTGTACACTCCGTGTTTACCTGTAGTCTAAATCTTGTAACACACCGTGTTTTACCTGTAGGTCTAAATCTTGTGCACAACCGTGTTTTCCTGTAGTCTAATCTTGACACACCGTGTTTTACCTGTAGTCCTAAATCTTGTGGCAACACAGTGTTTACCTGTAGTCTAAATCTTGTACACACCGTGCTTTACCTGTAGTCTAATGCTTGGTACACACGTGTTTACCACTAGTCTAAATCTTGCTACCACTCGTGTTTACCTGTAGTCTACCTCGTGCACTCCGTGTTTACCTGTAGTCTAAAACCTCGTGCACTCCGTATTACTTGTAGTCTAAACCTCGCTGCCCACTCCGTGTTTACCTGTAGTCTAAAAACCTCGATGCACTCCTGTGTTTACCTGTAGTCTAAAACCTCGTGCACTCCGTGTTTACCTTGTAAGTCCTAAACTCGTGCACTCCGTGTTTTACCTGAAGTCTCAACCTTCGTGCCACCCTTGTTGTGTTTAATACCTGTTAGTCTAAATCTTTGCTACACTCCGTGTTTACCTGTAGTCTAAGATCTTGTACACCTCCGGTTTACTGTAGCTCTAAATCTTGTACACAACCGTGTTTACCTGTAGTCTAAATCTTGTACACTCCGTGTTGCACCTTAGTCTAATCTTGTACACTGCCGTGTTTACCCTGTTAGTCTAAATCTTGGTACACACCGCGTGTTTACCTGTAGTCAAAATCTTGTGCATGCACACCGTTGCTTTACCTGTAGTCTAAATCTTGTACACCCGTGTTAACCTGCTAGTCTAATCTTGTGCACACAGTGTTTACCTGTAGTCTAAATCTTGTACACACCGTGTTTACCTGTAGTCTAAAATCTTTGTACACACCCGTGTTTACCACTAGCTCCTAAATCTTGTAGCACTCCGTGTTTACCTGTTAAGTCTAAACCTCGTGCCACTCCGCTGTTTACCTGTAAGTCTAAAACTCGTGCACCCCGTGTTTACCTGTAGTCTATAAACCTCGCTGCACTCCGTGTTTACCTGTAGTCTAAACCCTCGTGCACTCCGTGTTTACCTTGTAGTCTAAAACCTCGTGCACTCCGTGGTTTTACCTGTAGTCTCTTTAAACCTCGTGCACTCCCAGTTGTTTACCTGAAGTCTAACCTTCGCTGCACTCTGTGTTACCTGAGTCCCTAAATCTTGTTTACACTCCCGTGTTTTTACCTGTAGTCTAATCTTGTACACTCCGTGTTTACCTGTAGTCTAAATCTTGTACACACCGTGTATTAAACCTGTAGTCTAAATCTTGTACACTCCCGTGTTCACCTGTAGTCTAAATCTTGTAACACTCCGTGTTTTTTTTTTTTTTTTTACCTGTAGTCATAAAATCTTTGTAACACACCGTGGTTTTACCTGTAAGTCCTAAATCTTGTGCACGACCGTGTTTACCTGTAGTCTAAATCTTGTACACACCGTGTTTTTACCCTGTAGTCTAACATCTTTGTGCACAACAGTTGGTTTAACCTGTAGTCTAAATCTTGTACACACCGTGTTCTACCTGTAGTCTAAAATCTTGTACACACGTGTTGTTTACCAGTAGTCATCTAAATCTTTGTACCACTCCGTGTTTACTGTAGTTCTAAACTCGTGCACTCCGTGGTTTACCTCGTAGCCTAAACCTCGTGCACTCCGTGTTTACCTGTAGTCTATAACCTGCGTGCACTCCGTGTTTACCTGTAGTCTAAATCTGTGTACACTCCGTGTTTTATCCTGTAGTCTAACCCTCGGATGCCTCCGTGTTTACCTGTAGTCTAACCTCGGTGCACTTCCTATGTCTACCTGTAGTCCTAGTCTTGTGGCAACACCGGTGTTTACCTGGTAGTCTAAATCTCTGTGCTACCATGTTTACCTGTAGTCTAAATCTTGCTACACACCGTTTGTTTACAGTAGTCGTAAATCTTGTACACTCCGTGTTTACCTGCTAGTCGAAACACTCGTGCACTTCCGTGTATTACCTGTAAGTCAACCTCGTGCACCTCGTGTTTACCTGTCAGTCTAAACCTCGTGCCACGTGACTATGGCGCGTGTTGTCGGCGCATTCTTACCTGTAGGTCTAAATCTTGTACACTCCGTTGTTTAAGCCTGTAGTTTTAAACCTCGTGCCCACTCCGTGTTTTACTCTGTTAGTCTAAACCTCGTGCACATCCGTGTTCTACCTGTAGTCTAAGTCTTGTGCACGATTGTTCCGTGTTTACCTGTAGGTCTAAATCTTGCTGCACACCGTGTTTAACCTGTAGTCTAAAACTTGTGAACGACACCGTGTTACTGTAGTCCTAAATCTTGTGCAACAACCGTGTTACTGTTGTCTAAATCTTATGCACACCGTGGTCTAACCTGCTAGTCTAGAACCTCGGCACAACCGTTGTTTAACCTTGCTAGTCTAAACCTCATGCCACACCGTGGGTTTTACCTGTAGTCATAAATCTTGTTACACACCGGTTTACCTGTAGTTCTAAATCTTGTATACTCCGTGTCTACCTGTAGTGCTAAACCTCGTGCACTCCGTGTTTTACCTGTAGTCTAAATCTGTGCCACTCCGTAGTCTACCTGTTGTCTAACCTTCGTGCCACTTCGTGTCCACTTGTAGTTACACCGTGTGTACATGTGTAACCTTTAAGTCTTACTACCAACTGTATGAGACAGTGATTCGCGACAGATCAGATAGGACCCTAATTATTCGGACCCTTGGATTATATTCATTAGATCCATTAATAATAAGTCATTAACGGACCATCAAAAGTTGAATCAGTACGTTTTTTATATACAGGCATGTAAGCGGGTTTGTCAAAGCTCGTCAGAAAATAATATAAAAATCAACCAATCCGACTTAATTCAATAACGAAAAACTATGTCCAAATATCCGACTAATAGGGCCGTTATGTTAAACGTCCACATGCCTTTCTTTTCAATGGGAGTTTCTCCCTTGCTAAGTCGGCGTAGCAACAACGACGCCAGTAATGCGGATTGTTTACACGATTTTCACGTTGTTAAAGTTGGCAGGGTCTGTTCAACTCTTAAGGATGGAACGTGGCGTTGCCCACAAAGAGTCCGTAGCAATATCTATAAATGTATGTTACTGCGATGTAAGCCTTTAAACTATACATTAGCTTTTAACCACACTATCCAAACTTTTCTCTCAGATCCAGTGCAATTACAGGATGCAGTGTAGTTAAGTTTTCGCGAGCAGAAGATCAATAACAATAATTATCTTACTTATTTCCGTACACATCCAATAAGAAAACGCCATCACATTTTTGTGTTTTATGCAGTATTTAATGGATACGCTCCGTATGACATGGTAGTCCAGTCCTTATCGATATCACTGTAGATTATATTGTATTTCTTGCAAAATTAAATGAAGAATCAATGCAACATGCACCCAAGGCCTAGCATGTAATCATGTAATTAAAACACCAATTTAAGCTCCTGATGACCCATTCTGGATGCGCGTATCCTTGTGTATGGATCAAAATAAGTTGATCAGGCTAGCACATATAACAAGCTAGGAGATAATTTGGAGGGTTCATTTTGCCAGTTGCTGGTTTAAGCGCCGTATTCTAAATGGCAGTTTCACTTGACTTTGCAGACACTACATTTTCTGGCAAATTGTTTCCAAATATCTACAATTTCTGCTGTTAAATCGATGTTGGGTTACTGTCCAAGTTCTGGATCGGCTTCACGATCTTTTTAGAGTGACTTTTTTGTTGAAGGTGAATGGGCAGCATTGTATTCCTCCCATACTTCACAAGGATATCCGTGGTTACTAAGGAAAAGATATCTTTTATCTTAACTATCTTTTCATACCTACACGTGTTAATACTTGGCTTGGACTAGGGCAATACACTCCATGTCGCCTGAGGCTGTATTGCAAATGGCTTACCCATGCAATAAAGCCTCGTGACGTCACGGCGTCAAAAAAAATCTCTAATTTCCTCGGTAAAATTTTAACATTCTTTTGGCACAAAATGACGCGTTTTACTATAAATGATGCAAAGCACGGAATTTGGTGTGAAAATATCACGTAATTTTCATGTATGGAAATTGACTTCCAGTCAGTGGCATTTCTTCGAATTTATTTCAAAATAGCGGGATATTATAGTTGTAAAATTGCAGCTAAAACGTCGTGGTATGAAAGAAAAATACTCTTTTCTCATAAGTGGATAATGAGGATAGGGATATTCTACCCTCCGGGATCACAAAATGTTGCAAAACCCTCGGCAAGCCTTCGGGTTTTACTACATTTTCTGAACCTCGGGTAGAATTATCCCTATCCTTCATAATCCAGCATATGAAAGCCGTCTATTAATCTTACACAGGAGGGGGTGTAAGACAGCTCACACGCGCTAGCACAATAAGTGACGTCATCAATAAATTTTTATTCAAACGTTTTTTTATGTTCATTTATTTCTTGCGTAACTGCGGCGCGCCATGTAGATGACGTCATCCATTTTTAACGCATAACGACGCTTCCTGCGATAATGGCGCGATGAAACCAAAGTGCGAAGTTTCATCATTTTCTATTTAGTATGGAGAAAATAAGAATCAAACCATGGCGCGGTCTCGTGAAGTGGACAGGGATATCTCAACCCTCGGTGAAAGATATTGCCCGTCAGCCCTCGGCAACCTCCGGCGTTTGGGACTGCGCCAAAAATCTTTCACTCGGGTTGAGAATATTCCTGTCCACTTCATCAGACCATGTAAGATTCTATTAAACAATTTATCTTTGTCGACTTTATCGTGTTGTGATATTCTAAAATTTGAGATTGAGATCGAAAACGTTTTTTCTTCCTATAACTCAATTCTTGGTAATCCTAAGGATCGTTAGTCGCTGTTGTAGGATAAGTTGGTTAATCATTTAATCTTTTGGTCGCTCTCCTCTAGGACATTCTCGATCAACAATTTTATCCTAAGTAAACATAGGGTTCAAATGCGGATGCATATTCTATATTAGGCGAATCAGCGGACTTGTTACAAGTTAAGGAAACATTGTTTGATCGATTGTAGTTAAAGGATTTGAAGATCAGACCAAGTTAATCTGTTAGCTTTTTGAACGCACAGTTGGAGGCCATGCTACACAAATTTCCATTTTACTATCAAAAGTACGGTCTAAGATCTTTTTCGATTTAGTTTGGTGATTCACTCTTTCTGACCTTCCATTTTCAGATGTTAATATTTGTTAATGTTGTCCTTGGAAGTACCGATACACAGGTGTTTACAATTTTTGGCATTAAGTTGCATGTTTCCAGGTCTCAGTCCATTTGCAAATATTTCCTCAACATCTCTCCTGTAAGATCCCTTTTATCCATTGTTGCTTACTCCTTTCAATAATTTTTGCGTCATCGGCGATTATTTTATAACAGTTTGCTCTACTTCCAGTATGTCGTTCACGAAAAATTAAAAAAATAATATTTGGCCTAAAATGCTCCCCCGCGGGACACCGCTTTGTGACGTCACTTAACGTAGGAGAATTCACCGTCAATACAGACCCGCTGGCTTCATTCCAAATGAGAAAGTTTTGATCCAATGTAAAAACATTTCTCTGATACCATATTTTTTTCCAAATTTAAAAGTATACACTTTTGTGACGGGACCCTGTCGGAAGCTTTACTGAAAATCGAGGTATATGACTGGTCGACCGTTTTTCCGTAGTGTTCCTTCTTCTAATTGATTTCTTGAATCATTATTTCAAGTGGCTCAACCCAGTTATCATCAGATGTTTCTAAAAATCAGCTTTGGGATTGAAATAGTCTGGATCTGATGATTTGTTTTGGATTCGTTCTTCATGATTGTTGATTTTGATTTTTTTAAGGTTATATGACTTCCAATGCCAGAGTTGAAGTTTCTAGTAGTGAAAGTAGGTAGGTCTCCGTCTGCGTTCAACTTTGAAAACACTAGAGAAATATTCATTAAACATATTGGCCTGTCTTACTACTGTCACTCCATATTTTCTCACTTCGAATCCTCCAATTCCCCTACGGGTTGTCTTGTTTGGTTTTTGAACGATATATATTTGCCAGAACTGTTTTTGGATTGTCTTTTAATTGTGATTGGCTATAATCACGTTCCAAAGTGATATTTTCGACACTCTAATGGAAGGAATTTTGCCTTGTTCCTCGGCTAATTGTATTTTAATTCCAGTTTTCTGATGTTCTACAATGTTGATATCTTTACCACTTTTTATGCTTTTTTAATTCAATATATTTTGCTTCGAACGAACTTTTTTAATGAAATTAACGTATCGGCTTTATAAAGGAAACAAGGATTGTTGCTATT
>SAYR01014632.1:0-10223 GCA_004382745.1 Argopecten irradians irradians
AAGCTTATCCGAACTGAGTCACTTGACCTGTAAAATATGTGAAGACAATCAACTTGTTTATCTGCAGTTGTGTTCACTTGATAGTTGATGTAGATACCTGGTATTACTTGAAATATTATATGATAAGTTAAAAATTTATCTGCTGAAAGAGTCACTTGGAATCTGTTAAAACTTGTGAAGACAAATATCTTGTTTATTTGCAGATGTTGTATGATCCTATACAAAGGGATATTCCTGTAAGGATATTAATATTCCAATCCAGTTTTAACTTCTGTAAATTAAAATCAGGGGTATCAATGTTTATTACCTAATATCCTGAATTGGGTTAGATGTTTTAATGGAATATCCCCTGAGAGAAAATTGTTGGACATTGATTTCAACTTCACCTTACACTGTTGTTAACATTGACAGATTGACACTGGATTTGGCAATATTTGATTGTTGGTTTCATTAATGCACATGGACGGGCCTCCAATGTATGATGTGTGTAACATGCACAGACAGTGCTGTATTTGTGGGGTCTTCTTGTATAGTGGAACTCTTACCCTTTCATTGTGTTACATGTATAATGATATCACTGGAACATGCCGCTGAAGACACCAAACACACCTGGTCACATTAAACTGACAATGAGTCAGCCAGTCGTTCTACTGCCAGTATATGCTGAGCTCAGCAGGACCATAACTACCACTTTCATACACTTGCCCAAGATGGTAGAAAGTTCAAACCATGATTGAAATTTTTTTAAAACATGTAAAAACCAACACAAACTTTCAAAAGGAATATACATTAGTCTTGCATCATTTTTGTTCTATATATCATTATTCATTGTTCATATTTATTTCTCATACAATATTTTCAAGTTCTTTGGAGCATTCATTATTCGTTGTTCATATTTATTTCTCATACAATATTTTCAAGTTCTTTGGAGCATTTATTTTTAACAACCTTATAAGATTAAACATTTCTATTATTTAACCAATTTGCAAAATATTTTATCCACATTATCCTATAATAAACAACAGCCATTCTGCGAAAGCACGGAATTTTCAATCTGTTATTTCAATCAATATTGATTGAAAATAACATGAACATGAACTATTACCTCTATTATGATCTGTCTTTAATATTTCAATATATCATTACCCTGTCTAGAATCTGAGCTACGCCTCCTTCAGTACTTTCAGTACTTTGATTGAGAAATAGGGATATCAAACCTTAACTATCAAAATCCAAGATGGCCGCCCTGGCGGCCATCTTGTTTTTCCTACAGCCTCAAAATCTGAATGACACAACTAGGGACCAAGGGTAACCTCCCATTGAAGATGGAACAAAACCCTGCAGTAGTTTTTAAGAAATAGTTTTTCTCAAGAAATAAACTTCAACTACCAAAATCAAAGATGGCAGCCTGGCGGCGATCTTGTTTTTCCGATCAGCCACAAAATCTGAATGACACAACTAGGGACCAAGGGTAACCTCCATGTGAAGATGGAACAAAATCCCTGCAGTAGTTTTTAAGAAATAGTTTTTCTCAAGAAATAAACTTCAACTACCAAAATCAAAAGATGGCAGCCTGGCGGCGATCTTGTTTTTCCGATCAAGCCACAAAATCTGTATGGCACAAATATGGACAAGGGGACCCTCCATGTGAAGTTTGAACAAAATCCCTGCTTGTAGTTTTTAAGAAATTGTGATAAACAAGCATGTTTACGGACGGACTACGGAGCAGGGCGATTTGAATAGCCCACCATCTGATGATGGTGCGGCTAAAAAATCCACTTGCCCGTATTTTAATTCCTTTCGCGATTTTTTGTTTGCAAAAGGCAAGACATTTCTAAATGGGCATGTTGAGTAAACCACGTGATCATACAGTCAAAATGGCGGCTATAACACTTCAGTAGAAGCTCTTGCTAGTATTGTGGTTTCCGTCGCTAGAATCACGTAAAGAAATGCATTTTGTTCAACCTGAATGGAAGTTCCTTAATGAATAAATTTTGTTTATTTTCGAGATTTTATTAAATTACTCTTCAGACGATATTTAGAACGAAGCATTGCTTACCGGTGCACTATCTGTGGCAGACCTGTCAACAGGAGCCTTGTCAGTCCGCGAGGTGAAAGGCTTTCGTTTCAAATTTAAACTGATTCAAAACATGTATGAAATGATTTCAGTTAATTGTTTGTTTGTTAGCTCACCTGGTCCAAAGGACCGAGGTGAGCTTAGGGATACCGCAGCGTCCGGCGTCCGGCGTCCGTCAACAATTGACTTCTTCTCCATAACCGGCTGGTCGGATTTCAACAAAATTTGACTGGTAGCATCCTTATGGGCTACTAACTGAAAATTGTACAAATTGATGGGGCTGACCCCCCCGGGGGCCTGAGGGGCAGGCCAAAAGGGGTCCAATTTGGCTTTTCCATAAAAACAACTTCTCTGAAAACCAAGCATGGGATAGCACCCATAATGCAATGGTAGCATCCTTATAGGTAGGTGGGGATTCAAAATTGTTGCAAATGATGGGCTGACCCCCCTGGGGGCCTGAGGGGCGGGGTCAAATGGGGTCAATTTGGCTATTCCATATAAAACGACTTCTTCTCTGAAACTAAGCATGAGATAGCACCTCATAATGCAAATGTAGTATCGTTTATAGGGTGGTGATTCAAAATTGTACAAATGATGGGGCTGTCCCCCGGGGGCCTGAGGGGCGGGGTCAAAAGGGTCAATTTGGCTATTTCCATATAAACGACTTCTTCTCTGAAACCAAGCATTGGGATAGACCCATAATGCAATGGTAGCATCCTTATAGGGTGGTGATTCAAAATTGTACCAAATAATGGGACTGACCCCCCCTGGGGGCCTGAGGGCGGGGTCCAAAAGGGCCAATTTGGCTATTTCCATATTAACACTATTCTTCTCTGAAACTTAGCATGGTTATAGCACCCATAATTGCAATGGTAGCATCCCTTATAGGGTGAGATTCAAAATTGCGCAAATGATAGGACTGACCCCCGGGGGTCTGAGGCGCGGGTTCAAAAGCGGGTCAATTTGCTATTTCCATATAAATGACTTCTTCTCTGCAACTAAGCATGGTATAGCACCCATTATGCAATGGTAGCATCCTTATAGGGTGGGGATTCCAAATTGACCTAATGATGGGGCTGACCCCCAGGGGGCCTGAGGGGCGGGGTCAAAAGCGTTCAATTTGACTATTTCCATATAAACGACTTCTTCTATGAAACTAAGCATGGTATAGCACCCATAATGCAATGGTAGCATCCTTATAGTGTTTGGATTCAAAATTGTGCAAGTGATAGGGCTGACCCCCCGGAGCCTGTGGGGCGGGGTCAAAAGGGGTCAATTTGGCTATTTCCATATAAATTACTTCTTCTCTGCAACGAAGCATGGTATAGCACCCATAATGCAATGGTAGCATCCTTGTGTACATGGCTGGGGATTCCAAATTGAGCAAATGATAGGGCTGACCCCGGGGACCTGAGGGGCGGGGTCAAAAGTGGTCAATTTCCATATAAATGACTTTTTCTCTGCAACTTAACATGGGATTGCGCTTCATAATGCAAATGTTTACATCCTTATAGGGTTTGGATTCAAAATTTTGCAAATGATGGGACTGACCCCCAGGGGGCCTGAAGGGTGGGGTCAAAAGGGGTCAATTTAGATATTTCCATATAAACGACTTCTTCTCTGCAACTAAGCATGGAAGTGCACTGGTAGCATCCTTATAGGGTTGGGATTTGAAATTGTACAAATGATAGGGCTTACCCCCTGGCCTTAAACGGCAATATATGCGAGGTCAAAAAGGTCAATTAGGCTACTATTTTCATATAAATTACTTTGTCTCTGAACCTATGTATTGGATAGCATATTGTATGTATCAATAGCATCATTGTATGGTTGTGATTCAAAATTAAACTTTGGGAGTCAATTTTGCTTATTTTTCTAATTGTCAGAGTCTTGTGATAATTACTAACAAAAAACCAGGTGAGCGATACAGGCCCTCTGGGCCTCTTGTTTGTTTGTTTGATTCATTAACGTCCTATTAACAGCTATGGTCATGTAAGGACGGCCTCCCATGTATGCGGTGTGTTGCATGTATGTTGTGCGAGGTGCGTGTTTTGGGAGACTGCGGTATATTCATGTTGTGTCTTCTTGTATAGTGGAACTTTTGCCCTTTTTATAGTGCTATATCACTGAAGCATGCCGCCGAAGACACCATGTAGGATTAGCTCTGAATGCAGAGTATGATAATTTGATGTTGGTCATAGTGATGAAATATAGTAGGTTTCATAGATGTTAAGACAGACTGACGCGATGCACTCTCGCGTGACGAAAGACGGCAACACATTTTTTAAAGTTTATACGTAAATTTACTGGAGAATTATTAACAGAATTATGTAAATGTATGAAAATTGTAAAAATTACTTATTTCAGGCATAAGAATGAAATAAAGAAATCGACATTAAGTAAATATGCTTCCACCAACATTAACGCAACACTTTTATTATTTATTTAAATAATCAGAGTGGGAATTGGATTTTTCAAAGCAAAAGTTTGTGTAACTGAATACATATATAGGATTTTTCTATGGACCTAACACTAGATTTTAGACATTATATCTGATACATTTGTAGCTCAAGTTCTCTGGTTTCCTCTTATTATTTTCATGATAAACTCAAACTACTTCCTCGAACTGTTGGGTATAGGCAACTGACAGACTAGATTAAAATACATCTAATAATATTTCACAAAAATCAATGAATGGCGTAGGCCTATAACTCGCCTCTTTGCGAAAATTGTAAAGCAAGTATAGCACGTTTGACGAATCCACATTTCATTACAGAACCGAAGCCCGACGAAAACGCGTATTCTTTGGTGATTACAGTGTATCCGTATGAAAGTTTTTTTCAGAGAAAACCTGCAATCTGATTTGTTATTTTTTTCAGAAATCAAGTTATGAAAACTTTGCGGAATGTTGATATGAATGGTGTACAGTTTCGACGACGGAGGCGAATGGAGCGCAGGACGTATACGTCATTAGGTCCAAATCACGCATGGCACATTGATTGGTACGTTTGGATATACGAAAAGTAAATCTATCCGAAATATTAGTCAATGTTGTAAATTAGTTTGGAATTACTTGATTAAGTTCAGAAGTTGTTAAGACAGGAAGTATTATCAATAATGTCATATCTTATTTTAAAAGAGATCAGATCAATTAACTCAATTTGACTTAGGACCAGTTTTGTTACTTTTTATATTGGAAAGGAAACATTTATTTTGCTCATGTAAAACTTAAGAGACATAATGTTTTATCAGTGTGTTCGTCTGGCATATGCAATTTTAAATTTAAATTTTAAAGACCTTAAGAATATAATGAAAAAGAGAGTTTTACATTGCTATTTTCGAGAATTGATATCACTTTATGTATCATGTTTATTAGAAAGTTTATCGTTGCACAAGGGTTCTGAGTACACAAAGTGCTTATCTATGATTTGATTATTTCAGATATGATAAGTTGAAGCCATATGGGTTCCCAATCCATGCTTGTATCGATGGGTAACCACACACATCCTCATATAGATATACATATATGTAAGGAATGACGCGTTTTTTAGCATAATAATAATATTTACATAGAGACCTGTCGGAGAAACCTTACTGTTTCAGAACTTCATTCATTATCTATGTAATATATTTTTCCATTTGTATCATGAAATTCGTTTTAGTGTACGTACAAGAAAAATGGATGGATTCATAAAAATGAATGTATTTATACATTGTAAATGTCAATCACCAAAGGAAATATCGTATCATCTGTAAAGTTTCAACACTGCTGTTTCGTATTACAGGTACTCGCGAAGGATCATGTGGTTAAAGGTTGGCCCATCCAATAACGACCCTAAACAAGTGGCGTATCATTATATGACGTGTTTAAAGATTCATTCAGGTAATTATTTCTTAGTAACTACTTCGCGATAGTAGCAACAGACTCTTTTTTGCGAATTACATGATGGAATGCAATGTCTTTTGATTTGTAATAGTATAATCGAGGCACAGTTATTTGTTTAATTCTTCTATCAAAAGCCGCCCTCGCTCCCATGATCGATCCAGACCCATAACGTCGTACCAAGCGAGGATAAGAATCAGAAACAAGTGCATAGTTTCAGTCATGATATTTGTGCGTCAATATTTCTGGTGCCCCTGTGTTTGCATATGTGACTGTTATCCTTTGTTCAATGTTTGCGATGTGAAAGTTAAGTGTGTTACCACTGGCCATCCGACCAATAAAATGTTTAGCTGTGTTTTGTCAGTATAATGTGACCGGGTGGGGTGTGTTGCTTGGTATCTTCGGCGGCATGCTTCAGTGATATAGCATTATAAAAAGGGCAAAAGTTCCATTATACAAGAAGACACTTCATGAATACACCGCAGTCTCCCAAAGCACGCACCTCGCGTAACATACACGCAACACACAGCATACATGGGAGGCCGTCCTTACATGACCCTGGCTGTTAATAGGACGTTAATTAATTAAACAAAAAAAAAAAAAAAAAAAAAACTGTGTTTTGTTGACAGGCTTCCCGTGACTAATACAAGCGGACAAGAAAACAGTATTGTTGGTGCATTGCAGTTCGTGTTTCGAGGTGGAAATGAAAGGAGAATATGCTTTCAACATATTTCCTCGAAGTTAAATCAGGCAAGTGTAAAATAATCTGCCATTGAATCATCTAATGTTTAACGAACTTCGCCATCCTTACTCAAAGAAACCATCCTTACTGGGACGGTTTCTCATTAACATTTATAACATGTTTATATAATTAGTACCGAGATCTAAATGTACACCATGTATTTAGTTCTTTCTTTGGTCAAATTAACCATTTTTAAGTCCGATTTTTATATCAGTTTGGGAATCCAATGATTTGTAATGAAGGAATGATATTGTTCTTATGGTGACTGATTAAAACAAAATGGTTGCCATTTCCTGGTATCCTATCGGTCAATGTTATACTATGTATATATAATTTCGTCCCATTTCTGTATGTAGGTTATTGTGATATAAATTAATGATTTCTACGATATTTCAGTTCAATTTGAGTTGTTAATACAATGATAAAGTCTTTCTAGAACAGAATACTACATATATAACCAATAATTTTCCGCAGCGAATAGAGGCTTACTGGTCTATGTTCAGAAGACGAACAGCTGAATGGTGGATGAATTTTTTTCGAGACATCGAAAACACTGCAACCTATGACGTCAATGATGAAACGGCAATGTATGTGAAATTAATACGTTCAATTTTTGTCAATATTCTCAAAATAATGTCTGTTTTAAAAGTAATTAGTAAATCCTGAAATAGTCTTTGCAGACAAATGATATTAACCAGTTCGAAAAAGCCAGATCAAGTTTTGCACATATGTTTCCTTCTGTATAGTGGCATATTCGTTCTTTCTTTGCTGCTTTCCTGGAATGCCTTGGAGACGTTTTAATCTCAGGAGTGAAAATCGGTATGCGTGTAGTACTTATTTGCGTGTCTTTCAGCTATTAAATACTGTTTACGATGACGTACTTTCCTTGTGTCAATGAATGTGGCATTTTGAACAAAATACCACTTCTTCTACCGCATAAATTCATTATTACTGATATTATCACAGCTATGGCATAATGTGATATGTTGTTACTCTTACTATACATCATTGTAGGAAAACCCTGCAGGCAGATTTGGACTCCGTAAGAGATCAATGGAATAACCATCAAATGAGCGTTTCGAGAAACTCAGGCTGTCCAAACGGAAGACCAAATATATTATTTTCGCTTCTTCAATTAGCAGGTAATGACATCCTTTGCATTGCATTCACGAGGAAGGCGGGGAGAGGGGTGTCGGATGCGCAGGGGAGCATTTGATATATTGGCAGATACTGCACACTAAATGGTTGGCACTATGTTTCTACGCCGTTTATGATAACATCTCTAGGTATACATTTCTTTGATTCATTTCAGGATCAACATCCAAGATAAATTTCCCTGCTTTTGGGTTGACCAATATCATAACCATATATATTTGTTTTAATACCGTCATCACACAATATTATATCAGTGATTCGTATTACGGTTACAATTCAGCTTTTGTGATGTACATTCATATTCCATTTATTTATAACGGTTCAACTTTACGGTATACATATGGAACCTGCAATAATTTACGAAAGCAGCAATGCTTAGGCAAATTGCAAAATTGGGCTGACGAGGATGGCTTTAGATTTTCAAGATCAAAAACTGTCTGCATGCATTACTGTCAAAAACGAAAACCACATAACGACCCAGACCTCACACTCAATGGAATTAAAATTCCAGTGGTTGAACAAACTAAATTTCTTGGATTAATATTTGATTCGAAACTGTCCTTTGTTCCACACATAAAACATCTGGGGGATGGGTGCTCAATGGCGCTGAACATTCTACGTGTTCTGTCCCATTCTGGTTGGGATGCAGACCGTGGGATGCTTCTGCGTATCTACCGGGCACTTGTTAGATCAAGACTTGACTGCGGCTCGGTTGTCTATGGGTCAGCTCGCGGCTTCTGTCTGCGGATGCTTGGCCGTGTCCGGGGTCGGGGGCTGCGTCTGGCACTTGGAGCTTTCCGAACAACGCCTGTGAAGGGTCTCCGTGTGGAGGCTAATGAGCCATCTCTAGACAATCGACGAAAGAAATTATCCTTACAGTGTGCTGCTCGGCTGGGGTCCAATCCCAAAAAACCCGCATTCGATCTTGGATTTAATCCACAACACCAGGACATATTCAGACAAAATCAAAAGCTCATGCCGGCATTTGGCGTCGGGGTTTCGGGGTTTTTGCAGGAGCTGGGTGTGGATTTCGACACCATTGACGAGTACACCGTGTCGGATGTACCACCATGGCTCATCCGGGCACCTGATATCGGTTTATCTTTGCATGAGAGGGCAAAGTCCTGTGCATTACCCGAAGAACATAAATCCTCCTTTCGGGTGTGCATCAGGACTTTCCCTGATCATATTAAGATCTACACTGACGGCTCAAAAGATGGTGATAAAGTTGCGGCAGCATGCTGTACATCTAATCACTGTTCCACTCTCTGACTTCCAGATGTTGCCTCCATTTCCTCTGCGGAAGCTTGTGCTATCGGTCTGGCTCTTGACCACATCGAAGAACACCGCATTGAAAAGGCAATCATCTGTTCAGACTCTCTTTCGGTTCTTCAGGCTTTGAAATCAAGAAACCCTAGAAATACTCTAATCCAAAATCTTTTAATCTGAACCTTTCGATTATCTTCTAAAACTCAAATTACTTATCTCTGGATTCCCAGTCATGTGGGTATAAAGGGGAATGAACAGGCTGATAAAGCAGCTAAGACTGCTCTTCGCCTAGCACAAACAGATTTGAAACTACCATACACCGACATCAAATCTTCAATTCAGTCAGCCATCAAACACCATTGGCAACAAAGGTGGTCTACCGAAACAAACAATAAACTGTTTAAAATTCAACCTACACTTAATCCTAAACTGTCCAGTCGGAAAGACCGCAGAGAGGAAGTTGTTTTCTCTCGGCTCCGAACTGGACACACATATTTTACACATTACTATCTATTGAGAGGGGAGGATCCCCCCACATGCAATGCATGTGATTCTCCTCTCACAGTGGAGCATATTTTAGTGCATTGTATTGATTTCAAGCACATACGAGACAAGTACTACGATGTCTCCGACATGTACACTTTGCTTAATGTCGTGATACATAATTGTATTTTTAATTATCTCAAAAAAAATCGGTATTTTAGATAAAATATGAACGTTTTCTCATCATATCATTGTATCAACTCGGCATTTCATCGTTTCATCAACATTGTGCACGAGTTTTCTCTTGTGTTTTAGCCAAAACTATTTTATCCCATGCAAACCTTTTTTATCAAATAAACGTTTACAATCTGTGTTTTAATCCTTACTTGCCTTTTCTTACCCCGATCTTTTATCCTGATATTAATGCCTGACTTGTGGTTTGGCCCTAAATGACCATAGTTGTCGATGGGCCGTAAAACTCAAACAAACAAACTGCAATAATTTGTTAGTTTTTCTTTATTGTTTGAAGTAGTATTTTATCATTATCTTATTTGCTTTCATTTAGATTGACTCTCGCAACATAAAATAAATGAATCTGCATTATGTTTGTAAGG
>SAYR01014632.1:10248-37552 GCA_004382745.1 Argopecten irradians irradians
AGAGATAGGTCTCAGGCTTAATCGCGATTTCGGCACACAACCCTGAGCGTGGCCAAAATATCCTTTAAAGGTAAACAGGGGTCTTGAGTTGAATGGTAAACGAGCACGGCGTGTTTGAACGGGTGAAAGGTGTAAGCTGTCCGTACTGGAGATAACGGCGTAAAAGTCGCAAACATATTTAAATTGTCCGTAACCTGATTCTTCGTCTATACACGAGTTATATCGCTCGGCGCCATTCATCCATTTAACTAAGAAATTGATTTTTTCTTCTTCCTATATGCTCGTTTTCAAGACGCGCTCTTATTCTATACTTGATATTTTCAGAGATAATCAACCTTCAGCAGTTTCGCCAGCGTAAAACGTACCTGTAATTGGGCCGGCCATTGTAATCTTGCGGGAGTTTTATACAGATAAATATCCTGTCTATAGACTCTACTTGTAAGCTGTGATAAGTCTCTCCTGTGGAACGTCTCGTGAAAGTCAGCGAGTGAACGGTTGGCGAAGATTGCGATATTCTACTTTGTCACCGCGACCTTGACTTAAAGACGATCGAAGCGAGGTTTTTTATGGTTTTAAATAGTTTTTCTCATGTTTTGGCGAGTTTTTGTAACCGGGTAGTAAAGCTTCAATCAGCATATATCAACCTGTGTTTTTCTGGCGTCACAGTCGCGTCGGGGCAGACCTATGGGGAGCGAGCTGGTGAGGCGTTTCCGTTGTAGTTTTTAATTTAGATCCGGTAAACGGCTGCAAAGAATAAATCGTAGCTCTGCTTGTGTAGAAAATATCTGTACATGCCGTTGGCAAATGGTTCCTGATGACGCGTTCTGCAAAGTTTTGCCTTTGATAGGGGGGCGTTGTCCGTGACGAAATGTTCGATGCCTCGGGCGCGAAAAGAATGAATTACCGTTTTATTAGACGTAAACTCCTTACCGGGCTACCGCGGTCCGTGCGGATTTTTTTGTGGGCTCTCTGCGGCAGAAAATATGCTTTCCAGTCGCCGATATAACGGTGGTCTGATGTTTTGGTTTTTTCAGCGGCGCAACCATGAGGTATGCGACTGAAATCGTCGATAGCATACCAAAATAAAACTGACACGCGTCGTTGGTATTTACTTGAGATTGCTGACGTCCATTAAATCACTGTCGAACTGTGTTCAAACGGAAGTCAATACCACCCGGCGGCGGAAATGGGGCGCACTGGCTCTATTGGAAAGGCTGTACGGATCCTGCTGCTGTAGCCAGTTGCTGATTCTAGAAAGCCTATGCTATGTTTGCCATCCCCTCTGACGCATTTCCGTACGTGGTCCCGCGGCTCCGGTACGCACTCCCGGCTTCCCTTCCAGTTGAAAGTACATGTCGCTGAAGATCTGGATGCGAGGTCGGCCCATTTTTCCACAAAATGTACAGGCCAGCAGTATGGACTCTTTGAGGTTTCACACAGCGTGGAATACCTCGGGTGACAACGGCGAAATCTCGTTTGCCCTTGCGTATCTTTATCCGAGCATTTCGTTTTAACGTCTCGATATTGTCAAACAGTGATTCTCGTTTTATGAGCATCGATACCTTATTTCGACTTGTCCAGTCTACCTTCGGCATGTGTGCCCACTTACCGTTTCCATACGCCGGAGTTCTATTTACGTCGGCGGGCCTAGTCAGAGGCGGGGAAAACCACCTTTCACCCAAACGGATTACTCATTGAATATTTGGGTTGGGTGTTTTTCTCCGGGCTCGCGTAAAGTGGTTATATTTGCGTATTCTCACTGGCAGCCGGCATTAGACGATTCCGCGAAATCTCGCCCGACATCGTATTTTACCAAGTGGATTGCCGCGATAGGGAACAGATAGAAAATGGGCGCAGCGAAACTATGATATTTAGTACTTGAAGCGATGCTGATATTTAGATATTGTGCAAGATTTTGGATTGGTCTAGAAACTGTTTTACTGTGGGTATCCATCATTGGAATGTTACGGTTATCCTATTTATCTCAGAAGCATCTCCCCCGGGGAAAGTACGCCCGGAAGATAATCTAAACGCTCACTACATGGTGCTGGGTTTAAAAACCAGAGAGGACACGGCTACAGAATACAAGTATTAGGGCGCCAACTATTTCCCATAACACGTCGTACCTTTCTAGACAGTTTATAAGAAAGCGGTGGACGAGCAGCCATAGCGCTTATTTAGTTGTGGATTTATTGCCCAAGACCCGATTAAGCCTGCGCAGTAAAAACGTGTTTCCGGGAACAACGAACGCTGTTTGTAGCCGAAGAATCAACCCCCGCCAATGCTTTACTTGAGCAAGAAAACCTCAAGTCTAACTGGAAATTTCGTGCTGCTGTTAGTGAAAAACCATCCATGCACAGCGGAACGTATGCTTGAATCTTGACATTATCACAAAATCAAAAGCATTTGGCGAGATTCGCGCGGTAATATTCGTCTATAAACAAGGCGTTGCCTTTCGGTCTGAAGAGATTACATTCGGTCAACTCGCCCGATATAAAACAGAACTATTTCTATTGGCCAAAAGCCGGGGTGTAAATCTACGACAGAGGGAAGGGAAAGGTTTTACAAAGCGGAAGTGGGACCACTGAATAGTGGGCGGCGCTTAAAATCTATACTTTCCTAAGTTGGGGAGCTACTCATCCATGCATGGGGCCAGTGGAGTATGTTAATAATTCCGGAGAGGAGCGGATACGAACATTATTTTGTCTGCTAATAAAAAGGACGGGAAAGAGGCTGCCCGGTCGGCCACGAAGGGATAAAGAAGAAGGGAAGTCAGAAAAGGCTGATTCCTTAATGCAGTGAATAAGAAAAACTTTTGATACCTCCGGGTGAACCTTTTAAAACGACTAATTGGTTTAAAGAAATGGGATTCTTACATAATATATATTATATGGTCAATAAAATAAAACATTGTCAATAGGTTTAACACAACGTTTTTTTTTTGTTTTTTTTTTTTTTTTTTAAATCCACATCATGTAGATTTATTTTCCGCAGTGCGAAGCCATGGACCCCTTAGTTTCTTCGTGAACATTAAGTCTTAGAGAGCGATGATGAAAGCGATATTATATATCGACAAGAATGTTTTGTATCGCGCATCCAGAGTCATAACGCCCTAAAAAAGTCTTAAATGGTCGCGGAGATGATGAAAGTGAATATATATATTTATTATATATATCGGTAAATATAAAAAATATTGTCTTCTCAAAATGTCTTTCTTTTCTTTTATCAAAATATTAACAGGTGGATACAAATATTTTTTTTTTTTTTTTTTTTTTAGCCGCGATATATATATATAGTCTTGAGAACAACATTCAAACAAAAATAGTTATTTTTTTTTAAATTCTATTTAATCAATTAAAAAATAACAATTAAAAAAAAAACCACAACTATAATCAAAAATCTCTTCAATCACTCTTCTTTTGACGGGGTGACGTCTTCTGGTGTCCTTGGGAAAGACGAACCTCCGGGATCCGGAGTCCAGGCTCAACGGTTGGAAAAAAGGAGCTAAGGCTAGCTGCCTCCATCCTGATCGTCCGTGGATTTCCAATCTCCCTCAGTCCTCTGTTTCTTCATCTTTCACACACGTGGCAATGATGAAAATACCGATGACACCACATTCGCAGAAATCACGATCACAACTGTAAATAGAAAAAAAAAATTATAATATATTATACACTGTTTACCTTTAAACTTGAGCTATGAATAAATTGTTTATTTGAAAGCCGGGCTTGGCTATTCGGAGATCTGTTTGAAGTGATCGTCACTGATATTTTCTGCTGTATGGTGGCGCGCGCCTCAGATATATAGCCAGCGCCTTCTTTAATCCGCTTACCTTTCATCCACACCGCGTCGGGGGATCTGACGGTAAGCTCCGTGTCGTCCACTTGGTCGGTGTGTAACGGTGGTGTTTGGCGAATTCGAGAAAGGGGCTATTGGAAAGAAAATTAGCAAACAAATGTTAATGTATAACGGTCGTCAAATGATTGTTGGATTATTTTATTAAACTCCAAACTTAAAATGGTACAAATCAATTCTAAAAAAGAACTTTAACACATGTTAATTTGCAAACTTACTTAATATAAAACATACTGTAGATTTTAAGCTTTAAAAGATATTAGATATATTAAGAAAAAAAAAAAAAAAAAAATTGGATAGTTATAGTGTGACACTAATACTTACTTTTAGTGTGGTGGCTTTGGTCCCGTCGTTTTAGTGATGTTGACAGTAGTGGCGGAATTCAGTAGAGGTGGGTGGTGGGCTTCGGCTGGTAAAAAAAAAAAAAAAAAAAAAATGGACATGATTAAAAAAAAAAGGGATACACATGAATTATTATCTTTTTTTACGGGTTTATTAAATCCGTGTAATAACGCGCCTCCACCTTTTCTTCGTTTTGTTGGTCTTTATTGGCCGGTTGTTGATGGGTGGTGGGCTTCGGGGGTTCGTGGGTGGTCCGTTTGGGCGTTGATGTAGTGGCTTCGGTCGTGGTGGTCGTTTCCTGTAACATAAAAAAAATGCAATTAGTAAACAAAGAGAAAGAGAGAGGAGCAGAGAGAGAGGGAGAGGAAAAAAAAAAAAACATACTTGCATTGCATCTGTTACATTTAGGAGCAATGGTATGGGCCAGTCTTCGAAGTCGTTACAGTTTCAACTCTGTCTTCGCTAATTTCCTGATATTGTTAATGTGCGCACTATATGACAGGTTGAACTGGCACTGACGCGCTGAACATCGTCAACCGGGCTGACATGCACGTATCTATAGTTTTTTCTGTCGTGGAATCTGACTGACCCGATTAGGGCATCGCACTGGTGTCTTTGTTTGGTACAAGACCATGGAAAGTTTGATGATGGCAGCCACGGATGCTACGACTAGGAGGCAGACACGTCATCAACCCCTGAAGCATTTTTGGTAGAAATGTGCGACAAAGGGGAGGAGCGGTGGGGGACACTCACACCTTCTTCCTTTTGTCTTTAGCTGTCAACAAAGCCTGACCACTTGTCCATCTCATCGTCCAGAGGGAACGCCCACACAGCTGTCAATCATCGCGCACCTATTCGCGCAAACGGCAGAATATAAGCCCCGCCCCCTCTTCACCCCTCTTTTTACATACGTTATATACTATTATTATACAGGTTTAAAAGAATTATATACACACACATATATACATAGACATTTAATAAAAAGCGAGCACTTGCTTATCTCCACATTTCTTTTTTTTTTTTTAATGCTAAATAACATCAATCATCATCAGAGGTCATTGAATAGGTCATCTACATGGTTATTGTCTTGTAGTGTAGATATGGGTTTGAATACAGGTACTTACTGGGACTGCCATCATCTACTTCATCTTTCAATAACGGGAATTTACTTTGATATCAAATCCTTTCTATTATATTTTCTTCAGTTTCCCAACTCGTGTATTTGCTACCTCGGGGAAATTATAGACAACGTCGGGCAGTAAAACACGGGACCTCTAGAATCAAGGATCGGAGGTGTATGGGCGATCCGTAATACTCTAAATAATATAAAAGATTGTCGTATTTCACATCAAATAGGGATAATACCCAAAATGTGTTTTTATGAATGACATGAATCTCAAAGAAGAATCAGGATAAGCGCTGTTTGAAACAATGTTACGGGATCGCGGATAAACCACGGCTGGTCCAGTTTTGTCCGACATACTTTTAAACCTCGATAACTATCCTCAGATAACACGATGCGGTTATTAATGTTATAACAAATCTTCTACGTGATTGGCGTCTAAAAAGTATTTCAATGCTGCATTAACATCAAGTTTTAACCTAGGTATATCTATCTAACAATGAAGCGCAGTGCCTGAACAGCGAGTCCGGGGAGTTGAACTGAAAAATAATATGAATCAATAAAGAATCACTTAATATAATAATAATAAAAAAAGAGAGAGATGAATTTTTTTTTTATAGCACTTTAATCTAAAAAGGTTCTCCGTTCGAATCGACGTCATTTAACACTTTTGCGCTTTGGTAGTAACTAGTAAAACCGCATCTTTCCTGTGAGTATGTCGCACCACTTGGTTGTTGACTACCCTGAAGTCCCGATTAAGCCTTCGTCGGAACCTTCCTTGATAGCACGGTCTGCTGGTTACACTGGGGCTAATGGGATGTCTCAGCTGGGCCTTTTTATTAATACGCTTTACAGGCTAACGTTCTTGTGAATGCATCCGAGGTGTTCTGACGGGCAGTATGATTTAGAACAAAGTGCGACCATTACATCCCCCCGTCATCTCCATCCTTCATCAACTCCCGGGGTTTCGTCGCGTGTATGCCTTACTTTCCGCCGTTCGAACTCGTCCGGAAACCAGAATATTTTTCCGATGTGTATTCGCAAGCATAATCGGGCGCACTAACGACTCCAAGCTGCGGTACCCGGGAGGAGGCCATTATAGGCAAGCTATCGGGGGTATCCATGGGGCCAGAGTTTCGGAAGTTCGCCGGCCGATCCCAGAACTTATCTAGGGCATTCCGTAGGTAAAACGCCAACATACGGAGTTTCGCGTATTGGAGGATTGAAAAAACGTATCTGTATGGTATGTCCATTGTTTATTCGTTTTTTATTAGACGATTCGATCTCGTACTGTTCTTCACTCACCGAGCCTCGCTTAGTTTCCGAAAGCGTTTCGTCGTTGACCGATTTGAAAAGCCGTTCTTTCGGAACTCTATATATTTTGACATTCCGAATGGCGCGGCTTTGTCGCATCAATGAGCAGTTCGATCCGTAAGAAGGGCGTTTCCTCATTTAGCTTTGCACGTCTCCGTGCCACAGATAGCGAGAGTGGGTGTCCGCATCCCCCCCACGCAGCGCCGAGCGATTGCGTTAATTTCAGCTCCGTAAACTCTTAGCGAGCCTTTGAACTCTGAACGGTTCGTTATACACTCGCGGGTCAGGGCGGATACAATTAGGCCGTGCTTTTCTAGTGTACCAATTTTAGCAGGCTGTGTTGCAAGTGCAGTATTTTTCGTCGCTCGCATACCACCAACTTAAAAGTCTACGCGCGTCTTTCTTTGGTACACGCAAACAAAATCAAACAAAATGGACACGTCCTGATACACGCTCGCCGATGTCTTGCATTGTATTCGCCGCAATTGCACTTCGTAATTCGGAACGTCACCTGATATTTGACAAATATGGGCGACATTCACTATAACTTCGTCTTTGTAGGATTAGTGCGGTACGGCTTATGTTCGACTTCTATCGGCAGCCGAAGATTTTTTCTGAGCGAACGAAAATCTAAAAACTGTGATTCATGCATTGCGTTTTGTTAAATCGTTCCGTTTCGCGTCGATAGGTAGCGATCTGGCAGTGTTTACGGTAGTCGCTCGTTTTTCCTCTCGCCATTTCGTCAAACTCGCATTCCGCATATCCTGCATATCTTGTGCCCCGGAGATGATGTACCGTTCTCACGCCTGCTGTCGCTGTGCGCCTCGCGTTTCTTGCCGCAGCTCGGGAACTCGGCATTTTTGATGCAAATTATGGCGAATGGTAATAACAGCCGATCGAATTACTGGAACACTGTGTTCGATTACCGAATCGAAACCGTTCCACGCGATACGGCCCTATGCGAATGCTCGTGGTTTCTATTCAAACGCGCTGTGACTATTTCGCGACTTCTCAGACAAAAAGCGACAAAGTCGAGCCACTATATGGCCTTTTTAATATTTATTTTAAACGCTCGAGCCGGTGAATCCCGTTTCTTCGTGCGCGCCTCACCGGAATAGGGTAGGCCTTGTCGCGCATAGGTTTGGTGGGGATATGTGCGATTACGGGGTTGCTCGCTAGAATACCTGGGGAAGCGTCTTACGCTTATTGGCCTTGGGACATGAATCCTGACACGTTACCGTTCTAGGAGTTCACCGCCCTTCTGGGGTGGATAGCTCCTAAACCGATGGAGGGGCCGCCGGGGACTATTACCGCGCGGGTAAGCCATTGGATAGTATATTCCTTGTCCTACCTCCCGAAACAAGAGAAAAGTGGCGCATTGGCGCCGGCCTAGGGCGATGCGAAACAGGCAAGCTTGGGAGGCTACACCCGGAACCGAAATACACGTTTTAAACCAATCCACGCCGTCACGATGTAATAGTCGAGCCCTAGTCGCTGCTACCGCGTCCCTGAATGGCTCCACGTCCAAGTTGTTGTAGAAGCGCAGTAGTCCGAATGTGTCCAATGTTTTACACGGACGCCCATGATGTCGAGCTCTCGTACTTCTCCCTACCGGAAGACGGTTCCTGTTTGATAC
The DNA here is from genome assembly GCA_004382745.1 of Argopecten irradians irradians. Lineage (NCBI taxonomy): Eukaryota > Metazoa > Mollusca > Bivalvia > Pectinida > Pectinidae > Argopecten > Argopecten irradians. The sequence continues at coordinate 18,519 of SAYR01014632.1, forward strand.
CCATCTTCTTACAAGCATCGGAGGCACACGATCGGTCCAGCTAGGAGGAGTTTTATACGGCAATCGGAGCTTTTCCTCTAGCACGTTTGCAGTGGTTTCAACTCCTGAGAAAAATCGCATTCTAAGGAGGCAATTCGAGGAATAATCGAGTTTGTCAGGCGAAATCTAAAAAGCTTGCATAACAGAAATATCCCGTTTCCGGCATCTTACCAGGCATGATAGGCTTTGATGAATTGGTCGTAGGAACTAACCCGCCAGCCTAAAAAACAACTTATTACCGGAAACTCTTGCAAATTCACGAACCCGAGAGCACATGTATGCTGATTAATTTCCGTTTAACAACGAAACTGTTCCTTGCTCCTGCGGCCATGGTTTAACTGTATTGACTAGTCGAGCTCGTTTTATGAGCGTTACAAGTCCGTATGTCGCGGAATTTAAACCCATATTACCACGGTATCATGTTTGCGATGTATTGTTGTAGCCTTCCCGAAGTCGCTTCATTACTCTGTCGGTCTTCTAGTATCTGTCCGTGCGGTATGTCTCATCATTTCGTCGTCATCATGTCAACTTGTCCACTAATTTCCTCGTCCATGCTTTCAGTATGTCCTAAATCGGCCAGTCTATTCGCGTCGACAGCTTCGGCGTTGAGAGTCAGTCTGATTAGTCAACAAACTTCGTCAACTAGATTTCGTCTGGGTTTTTGTCAGGTCTATGATGCAGTGCGGAGGTCTTCGTAAGAGCCCGGTACGTTAGAGCAAATGCTACAGAGATATCGGAATGTGGTCCTGTATGTATCTGTCACTTTTTGTACCAAGCATCGCCCTCAAAGTCATATGTAATGAAATAGGGTAAGTCTTCATCGGCATCTACAATAAACCGCGAAGTTCTCTAATGCTCGTGCACGGTCCGCCGCAAACCGGAGTGCATAACCGCCGGGTACACGAATTTTGTCGCCGTTTCGCATGTTTTCTGCGTGCCGAGTTTTTTACCAGAAACGCGAAAGGTACAGTTTTGTTCACAGGCTTCGGGCATCCTGGTATTTCTGGCTATACGTGTTCAGTCTTTTTGATTGAACCTCAAATGGTTTTCAAACAAATTGAGATTCTACCACTAGCGCATCGTGACGTCCGGAGCTTCGGTCCTAACCAAAAGTAACTTCGCCTTTCATTCAACCTGAGAAGCACGTTGATGCTGACGAAGAAATGACGCTCGAACTTTACCGACCTTCCCAGACATAGGGCCTGTCAGAAGGTACGTTTCCGAACTATACCTGCCGTTGACAATAGTCCGCAAACTAGCTGACTGAGCGGTCTCTCGCTGATCTTCTTGTATTCGACGACGCCGTCGTAAGCGAGGCAACGAAACATACACAAATTTATCGGAAACGGCAGACACCGACATTCGATCATGCGTTAAGTTTTTGAGCCGAGCGCAGGTTCGCCGATGTAAGGTGGTAGGTTTTACTGGAGCGCCTAAGGGTGCCAGTCCGCGTCACCATCCAGCGTACGTTCGTCACGCGCGATATAACCCGCCATTTGTCGAGGTCTCCTGTACAAAAATAGTCTGTAGTATGTTCCGTCTCCCTGAGTTCTGTCGATTTAAACGTCGTATTGATCACTCTAAGGTTAGCGATCAATCACTGGCTGATCAAGAACAGTTTCGTTTTTTATGGGCGATAGCAAATACCTCATTTCCCCGTCGACATCGTTCAGTGCGAATCCAAAGGAAAAATTCAGTTTGAATTTTTGTTCTGTGCTGCCTAAATATATCCGTTAATTGACCCTCTAGAGTCTCTATTGAGAGCTCCTGTATTTGGGAAATTATAATGGTCTTTGTACATGCCCTCTACGATGACCCATGTTTAATGATTTTATTATACTTTCCGTTTAAGATCTAAAAAGGCCCGCTAAGTATCTTCTGTCTCCGCCACTGTCAAGGATCGGTTTTTATGTGTCGCTGCTTCTAAATGAAGTTTTTAATTCGTCGTCTTTTTTCAAATTGACTACCAACAAAAATGACAGTGATTTCTTATTCCGTTCGTGTCAGCTGAAGTGCCCCGCTTTTACTCTGTCTAGTCTATTTCGATTACTTCCACGTGTAGTGGCAGTACTCGAGCCAGCTTTTTGAAAACGTATTTCCCCCTTTCTGTTTGATACCCCCTTTCTACATGGCGAATTAAATTTAAAAATGAAAAAAAAAAAGTTAATATCATATGCATAAATATAACGGCACGTTACATGGATTAAATCTGTGTGTGTGTTGTACAACTGTAAGTATAGTATATAAACGTACCCTTTCATTTCCCTCGGCTGTTCTTCCTCTTTCTTTCTTCTTCCCTCTTTGCGTCTGAAATAAATATATTATAATATGAAATAAGATTACAATAAAATAAGAAAAAAAATTCAACGAAAGTTTCAATATAAATGACGAATATATGTACACACTTCAGGCGTTAACCTTACCAAGCTTCCGCCGTTCGTTTAGGTGCTGGATTCACCTCTGAGTGATTCGAGTTGTCTCCGATCCTATTGATAAAAATAAAAAAAAAAAATATGAAACATTATCGACGTAGGTCTATTTCAGCGTATTTTAAAACTTTAGTAAGGAAACATAACATAATTTAAATGTATAACCTCTAATATCTTTTGCCTTTTGGGGGCTGCGTTGGCTCCTAGCTAACCTCTTTCTTAGGTTTTCTTCCCTCCTTGTTGAAAGGCAGCCTCCCTGTTGGCGCGTAATATTTCCTCCGCTTTCTCCTCAGTATCTCTCTCGTTTTATTTCTCATTTTTACGCTGCGTTCTGAAATGAAAAAAAAAAGGTTAGATTACATGAGGCGGGAAAATCACTTGAATTAAAATGAATAAATAGAATAGAATAAAAGAAAAAATGTATATTATATCAATACCGCTCAAATTCTTTGTTTTTTTTAGCTGGGAACTGCTCCGCTCTTATCGTTCAGACCTTCTTTTTTCGCAGCCTCCCGCTTCTTCAATCGAATGTCGTCTTTTTTTCAATTTGAGAAGAGGTTTTAATCCTTCTCTCTTCCTCTTGCGACTATTCTGTCGTTTCTAAATGATACAAAATTAACATAAACAACATTATTGTATTAATAATCTGTAACTAATTAATAATATAATTTAATTGAATAGGACTAATAAATTATAGACGTAACCTCTGTTTCCATTTTCTTCCTCCTCTTTGGATTGCGCGACCTCTCGTGCCGCCTTTATCTCGTCTGGACTTTAGAACGTTTAGCAGATGTCTTATCCTTTTCTTCCTCTGTTTTCCAAACGTCACTATTTTTTTAAGATTCCATATCATAATCAGAAAATCCATATTGGCAAATTTACTCGGTAAAATTCGGCGAACCTTATCTGTCGACGGTGTAATGTCAAATGTGACTATTGTACGTACGTATTGACGTGAATATATAAGTTCTAAATACAATATTATTGAGATTCTTTCATATTTGGATTGTATCGGGTCGAAAACACGACCAGTCTCTGTCAGACGTGCGTAATATTCGCTTTCAGATCAAAATATAACGTTATTATACATTCAAGGTTTTAGTTCGTCTGATTAAGGTACTATTAACAGCTAGGACCATTTAGACGACTAAGTAACGTTATTAATTAATTAACTTAGTCTGTTTACAGTAACGGACCGCGTCAAAAAAAAAAAAAACGTGCGAAATGACTTGTTAAACACTAATCGGAATTCGCTGTTGTTTTGCTTTCCTGTTTTAATTATCGTTTATGCTGCGTATAATAACAGGTTTCTGACATTTAGATAATATCTATACAGGTGAAAGTTACTGTTTTCGATATCTATTCAACGTTGTTGACACGACTATATCAAAACAATGACTATTTCATCGACGTCTAATCATTGTTTACTATAATACTAACAGGATTCCTTTAATCTCATTTACAACATATTATGTCACCGACACAGGCGGGACCCCTACAATCCTGACTTCGGGATCTATTTTTAGGATTAGGCCTATAAAGCACCTTCTAATTACTACTTTGTCCACTGTAAGAAGTGGACTACGGAGCGGACGGAACCCATTTGTAATATCCCCCGGCAACTTCGTTGGGCGGGGGATAACAAACAAACAAACTAATAGTAAACTCTGGTCTTCTGGTGTCATCTGAAGGTGATTGTATCTGGTTCGAACTCAGGAACAGAATTAGAACGTAGCCACCAGTTGTCGCCGTCATCTCCAAGAGCACACTACAGCATGTTGTTTTGCATTTTAGCAACAGTCAACGAGCATAGCTACGAAAACAGTTGGCATCTAGCACGGAGGGTTACAGGCTGGTGATAGTGTCTGTCTCCCTTGTGTGTTTTCATCAATTGACTTGAAAATCAAACTACTTCTGGCTTTCACAGTCTTGTGAAAAATATCTTTTGCACATGTGCTTTCCATTCTGTCTGGTACGGCCTGGAAAACATGGACGTCACGCTGAAACTTAGCACTGGTTGCATTCCCGGAACTGTGGCTCTGGCAACGTGTGGTTGGGTCAGCGCAGTCTCTCCATATTTCCACATTGGATGCAGGGCTTTTCATGGCTTCCTCCAGGCCTTTGCTGCCCGTTCCGTCCCCATTCATACGTAGCATATAATTATCAGCACGGCCCCTGACTGTAAGTCTGGTCTCCGATGTCCCTTTCCCATGGATACTCGGAAAAAGGCCGTCATGTCGTTCGATGTTGGCTGTACAGTCAGGTGACAACCAGGACACTTGACGTCATAGCCTTTCCCTCTCAGCCAAGCACCTGTCCAGCATAGTTTGTTGTGCAGAGCACGGCCAGTATGTTCTTTTTGGGTGTACATGTCTCGGATACCGGAGGGCCGATTTCCCTGAGAGGCATTCAGTCCGGGGCTTCTTAGCACTGCCAAATGTTGTGCTGTTGTATCGGCCATCTACTGCTAGTCCAATGGTGCTCGGCGACTCGTCTCCTCTCAGGGTGCTGGCTTCTACCACCAGTTTGGTCTTCTCTGTCATGTCTTTTTTTATTCAAGGCTGTAATATCTCTGGACACTTGGTTTGATTGGCGCTGCATTCCACTCTTGGCCCCTGCTGGTATATTCAGGTGTCCTAAAATCAGTCGGGCTCCTTTGGTGCTGACAGCCTGGTCACACAAAGCTGAGGACAGGTACTTGTTGATTAAGGCTGGCTTTGGTCCGCGCTTGTTCGAGTTCGCTTCCCTGTACAGCTGTGACCTGAATTGACACTTCTCACATTTTACAGCACAGCTCCATCCCAGGGCCCTCCTACGCTCAGTGTCCAGTTTAAAGTCTGGCACTTGGCAATTCTGGTCTGTCTGTGAGGCATGGAGGCTTATCAAATTGTTCCACATCTCCACCTTTAACACGACATCTACAATTCGGTTTCCTTCTATTTCAGGAATTTCTGAGTCTGGCTCTTTTGGTCTATAAAAGAGGTAGTTTTTGCTCCTGCTTGGCGCTCAGCATACAGGGAGTAGGACGACTGGCTCGCCCGTTGTCAGTATAATGTGACCGGGTAGGGTGTGTTGCTTGGTGTCTTCGGCGGCATGCTTCAGTGATATAGCACTATAAAAAGGGCAACAGTTCCACTATACAAGAAGACACAACACGAATATACCGCAACACACCACCAACATGGGAAACCGTCCTTACATGACCATAGCTGTTAATAGGACGTTAATAATAGATTTGGTGAAGGAAGATTTGCCTTGCTTAAAATGGAGTGTTATAAACAAGTAATTTTATAGAAACGATGCAGCAATATACCCCAAAACGATAATAAATATTAAGTCCATTTCAAATGAAACCTTAAAACCCCACCGTCAGCGTTTGACTATCCATGTACACTGTTCAGCAGTATGCCATTAAAATACCGGATGTCACGTGTCTGATCCTGTGATTCATAGCCCAGATTTAGGATTATTACAAATTATTTTGGCGATCCAACTTGCCCAACACGATTTCACAAATATTTGCTTCTCAACACAATAGTTATAACAAGCCAAACAGATCCCCCACCCTCGACCAAGATATGTCTCTATTGCGTCGGCCATCACCCAGCTCGCGATAGATTGGCCCTGCGGGTAGGGCGTTAGAATTGTACCTGCTGCCCCTATTGCATGATCGTAAAAGGCGACAAAATTTAGGATCTTATCTTTTCTTTTCTTCCTAACTGACTTTATCTTTCCTAATGCCTCACGAACATACCGCAGTCTCCCAGTACACTCACCTCGCACTACATACACGCAACACACCGCATACATGGGAGGCCGTCCTTACATGACCTTAGCTGTTAATAGGACGTTAATAAATCAAACAAACAAACAATCGCGATAGATATTTGTGTTGATATAATTTGTACCTTTTATTTATTGCTGTTTTGTTGATATCCGAAGGGATTTGATCACCCTGACAAAATTTGGTCATTCAAGGATACATATCATAAAAACTTATATAGAATCTCTCTCTCTCTCCTCTGGTACCTGGAGGCCTAGACCAGCTTTTTGCGTATTTATGTGTGTCGTCATTATTGCTGGGTGATTCATGGAACTTAACACAATGTTAAGTCCTTTTACTACAGCTGGAGTCAGCAAAATAGGAACTTTGCGGTTCTGCTTCCCAATGACCTCTACCAGTTGCATCCTGAAAAAATAAACATTCAGTAAAACTTCACCAAACATGCTGTAGTGTATCTGCCAAAATCAAAAGTTCCGTAACGTTTAATCAATCATTGAAAATTGAATAAATGTTTTCTTACAACTTGCTTTAGCTGACCAAAACTACATTCTTTTAAAAGCCATGAGCTATCTTTCATGCAAGCTTAATATGCCAGCATTTACTCATACTATGAATGCACAAAATGATAACTTGTAACCCACATACCTTACCCTCACAATGTTGCGGCAGCATGCTGTACATCTAATCACTGCTCCTCTATCCGACTCCCGGATGTTGCCTCCATTTTCTCTGCGGAATATTGTGCTATCGGTCTGGCTCTTGACCATATCGAAGAACACCGCATTGAAAAGGCAATTATCTTTTCCGACTCTCTTTCGGTTCTTCAGGCTTTGAAATCAAGAAACCCTAGAAACACATTAATTAATTAATGAGAGGGGAGGATCCCCCCCAACATGCAATGCATGTGATTCTCCTCTCACAGTGGAGCATATTTTAGTGCATTGTATTGATTTCAAGCACATACGAGACAAGTACTACGATGTCTCCGACATGTACACTTTGTTCAATGTCGTGATACATAATTGTATTTTTAATTATCTCAAAAAAAAATCGGTATTTTAGATAAAATATTAACGTTTTCTCATCATATCATCGTATCAACTCGGCATTTCATCGTTTCATCAACATTGTGCGCGAGTTTTCTCATGTGTTTTAGCCAAAACTATTTTATCCCATGCAAACCTTTTTTATCAAATAAACGTTTACAATCTGTGTTTTAATCCTTACTTGCCTTTTCTTACCCCGATCCTTTATCCTGATATTAATGCTTGACTTGTGGTTTGGCCCTAAATGACCATAGTTGTCGTTGGGCCGTAAAACTCAAACAAACTGCAATAATTTGTTAGTTTTTCTTTATTGTTTGAAGTAGTATTTTATCATTATCTTATTTGCTTTCATTTAGATTGACTCTCGCAACATAAAATAAATGAATCTGCATTATGTTTGTAGGTGGAAGGCAATGCATTCAACACATGGAAGAGTAAGACATGTCGTTTGGATTTGTTCAAACAGTTGAGCCAAGCGTGTCCGGAGATACAGAATTTGATCAGATTGCCTCTGAAATAAGCACGCGAAATGGCTGGACAACACCAGAAACTTGGCAACAAGCTCTGCAGCAGTTTCTCTACCTTTGCGAACAATTCAATTAATAACAACGTAAATGCATGGCTTTATGAATTAAAAGCAAACAAAAATAATGATTCATTAACTTGGTCTTTTATTTTTGTTCCTATTGCAATTTTGGTATGACAGCACAATTCTATACCAGTAAAAAATCGCTCGTACATATTTTTGTAATATTATTACTAATATGCTTTGGGAATGGAATGTGAAACAGAAATTAAGAGTCTGGGGTTTTAATTTTGCAATGATTAGGAAAAGTGAGATAAACAGGGATATGGGAGATAAAACTTTGCCCAATGCTATTCCTTCAAATCTTGACGAAATGAAGCTGCCAGTCCATAAGTACTGCTTGCCATGTATTACTCCACATTATCTGACCAAAATACGTATATGGTATGCATGCCCCCTGCATACAGGATGGCCCTGTCAAGCTTTAGGCAGAGAGTTATACACTGGAATTATCAGAGCGCATGCACACGTGTTTGCTCTTGGTAAAAACCCGTCATCCGCTTCGTGATCAAAATGTACATAGACTCCTGTGATTCCAAGTGGAGGTAGTTTGGAGAGTCCGGTGCAAAATGACAATAAAGAGCCTAGCTCTATTGCGTGGTCATCCATGGACCTCGGTGAATCTGTAGAACACAAAATAATTTTTTACGTTTTAAAAGAAAACAAAACCGACACAGCGTTTTACATAACAGCGTTAATTTGGAGTTATTACTGCGCATTAGCGTTATCGATGCTGATTTTGGTAGGAGGAGATGATGTTTTGGTGTTTGAAATAAGCTTATACGTATAATATTCTTCATAAAATTATTAAAAAGTCCAGTTCTAAATAAATAGTTCAAGGTAAAACTTTTTAGTTCAATCGGCCAATAAGATCTTGATGTCATAGTTTATTGTATTTATATCTAAGAGCCGTCAATTCATTTTACGAAAATGAATGCTCTATTTGTATGAACTGAATCAAGGTAGAACTGTGTTTGGTTACTGTGATTATTAAAATGGGCAATTTTCTGAAACAGCATACTACATTAAAAACTTTAGACATTTATCATGCAAATATCATCTACTTACGATAGAATTCATCTATGTAATCCATGTCTTTCCGTCTTTCTTCGGAAGGCAAATGGTTTGATCCCATCGGGGAGAAAGTTATTTTAGCGTCTCTTTCATCCTAATGGCATTCACTTGAAACCTGCAAAATGTATCTAGATATTTTCATAAAATTGCGTATAAAATTCGGAATGAACTCGGTAACGTCAATATTACAGACAGGTCCCGCTTTCAGAAAATAGTTCAGTTAACTCAACCTACATATTCATTGATTTCAAAATATAGGGTATGAATATCTGGCTATCGTAAAATAAAATCCGATGTCGGTCTTTTTTATACAGTGTATTTGTTGATAAGCCCAGAAGTTCTGTTGTCACCACCTTCACTCTCAATTGAGATTGTGATTTAGTCGAAGGTTTCACCTAGATTTGTACGGTGACACGAAAGACACTCTTTCGGAGCACCTGGTCTTAGACTTTTTCACGAGTCTCAATTCAAAATCATATCTTTGTTTATATTTCCACTCGTTTAATAGATTTGAGTTTGAATTCTTGTTTCGTTCATATGCCGTTCTTTTTCGTTGTTTTGTTTTCTTCAGATAAATCTTAACATTTTGCGCCTACGGTGGCCCTGCAGGTAGGGCGTAAGAATTGTACCTGCTGCCCCTATTGCATGATCGTAAAAGGCGACTAAATTTAGGATCTTATCTTTTCTCTTCTTCCTAACTGACTTTGTCTTTCCTAATGCCTCCCTTGGCACCGCCCCACTTTTGGCCTTGAGTTGAGCGTTCGCCCATGTGAGGAAGGCTCTGGGTTCTGTCCCCTGGCCGAGACACACCAAAGTCTATAAAAGTGGTAGTTTCTGCTCCTGCTTAGCGCTCAGCATACAGGGAGTGGGACGACTGGTTCGCCCGTTGTCAGTATAATGTGACCGGGTGGGGTGTGTTGCTTGGTGTCTTTCGGCGGCATGCTTCAGTGATATAGCACTATAAAAAGGGCAACAGTTCCACTATACAAGAAGACACTACATGAATATACCGCAGTCTCCCAAAACACGCACCTCGCACAACATACATGCAACGCACAGCATACATGGGAGGCCGTCCTTACATGACCATAGCTGTTAATAGGACGTTAATTAATCAAACAAACAAATTGCGCCTACGGATTGATGTCTTATGTTAACTTAAGTCTCGAAATGAAATATCAATCGTACCTTTCTGTGTATTCCAGAAAGCATCTGAGTGATTCTGGGTGTTTCCGCATTAATGATAATACCCCCAAGTACGTTCATCCCTTCCTTAAACTGCTGTATAGCAGTTGCAGGTCGGTGCATGACGTACGAGAGACATTTGTCAGTGATGAGCGAGTCTTGGTCGTTTATATTTAATAGACATGTTGGCTTGTCTACTCCGATTGTAAAGCGGATATCTAGGTTGTCATCGATGATTTTTCTCATATGGTGGACATCTGTTACTTCTGCCAACTGAAATAATCCAGATCGATATTCATGTCATGCTATTGCTATCCTTGTAAAGGTAACTTGTATCACGACCATGTTGCATATGTAAATAAAGTTGTAGCTATTCATTCTATAATGTGGTTAGTGTATAAAGAATAAGACTATAAATGTACTACAAGAGCAGTATTTCGAGACAACACATGTTAACCAAATGACAAAAAAATGATTGCTAAAAAATTCAAAGTGACATATTTACACGTATATACTGTCTTTATCGTAGACATAATATAATGGCCATTTGTAATTATGACAACACAATTGATTAACGATATTGCAAATTGTTACCTGTTTCAATGCCTCCCGGATCTCGTAGTCAGGGATATCCTCTGGCTTAGGCTGACGTCTCTGACGCTCCGAGTCATAAACTAGGCAGTCCACTACACATGGAGCCAGGTAGGAAAATGGCTACCCTCCCATCAGTATTGATGCCGCTACTGCGTATCCGGCTTTGAAATAATTGTTTGACCGGATGGCCGAGACCTTAGCCGAGAAAATCTGCGAACAAAGAATGGTTAGGTTACCTATAGTGCAATGATATTTTGTTTTATTACACACACACTATTTAATAATTTGGATGATTCCTTACGTTCTGTCAGCATTGGAAGGTATGAGGACGGTATTTGTTAGACTGGTACCCTTGTCTCTAGAATTTTAAAATTATAATTGTAATCTATTTTATTTTATTTTGGCCGTTTGGATATGTCTAATTCTATAGACTGGTCAAATGCGGATGGAGTTTGTCATTTGATACTCAGGTTTGCTGCCTGTAAAACCACAAACTCGGCAGAATTAGTCTCTCCTCAGGAACATTATGTCCATCATCTGATGACATGGTATAACTCTCAATACCTTCATTGACCAAAATAGCTGGAGTAAACTGGTCAATGGAGATTCTGTCTAAAGTTTCATTAAGAAACCATTGAGGTCAGTAAGATATCTGAATATCTTTGACTTAAAAGTACAATTAATAACAAGTTGTACTTGAATAAGATGACTTAATTTACTGCTATAGTAAGTTCCGTTGATACTCTCTTAACCATTCTTTGAGTAATACTGGAGTTAATATCATTCCAAGAAACAGGCAAGGTAGTAAATGGATATACCTCCAACAAAAATGTCAATGCCCATAGTTTTAACTCCGTCAACAAACCAAACTCTACACGCATGTATTTTAATGGAAAAAATGAAAATGTAGAAGACTCGTTTTTGTTTAAAAACTACTCAAGTTACAATTTCATCAGAAGTTCATTATGAAATATGTTGCTATGATGTTTTCGTAAACTGATATATATATTAAAGTCAATTCAAAGAATCATATGTGTCAATACGCGAAAAAACTTATGATAACTCATTGCCAGTATAACAACAAAACCTTAAGATTTTGAGAATACATTTTCATGAAATACTGTGGAAATCTATATAACAGTTTTAATTTCACTCCAGCTGGGAGTCCAGTGTAATACAAGAGGCCCAGAGGGCCTGTATCGCTCACCTGTTTCTTCCAAGGATTATGGCAAAATACTAAATTTCAAAGAAAAAGAAGAATTGCAATGAATTTGCTTTAAATGAAATAATTTCGCACCAAAAACTTTGAGCTATCATTTATTCCCTTTATCCAAAGATACTAATTTGAAGAACCTGTCTTTCCCTTATTGGGCCCCGCCCCCTCCGACGGACGGTGTTTGTTTGTTTGTTTGTTTGATTAATTAACGTCCTATTAACAGCTATGGTCATGTAAGGGCGGCCTCCCATGTATGCGGTGTGTTGCGTGTATGTTGTGCGAGGTGCGTGTTTCGGGAGACTGCGGTATATTGGACGATGAGACGGAAGACGGATGGGCGCCGCGCCATTGCATAAGCTCACCGGCCCTTTGGGCCAGGTGAGCTACAGTTGGGAGCAAACTAAACTTGGTATCTAGTGCACTTTGTAGTGCACACGTAGTGAACAACGTAGTGCACTAGACTAAACATTGTAGTGCACTAGAGTGCACTACGATGTGAACTCCAGTTCACTACAGTGTTAACTCTAGTGCACTACAATGTTAACTCTAGTGCACTACGAAGTGCACTTCAGTTTTACAGTGCCTGTACGTGATACACACATGTTCCAGTATAACCTTACAAATACAAGTATATATTCAAATTTGTGGTATAACTTAGTCATTTTGAAATAAATAAATGAATGAATTTTCCGGATACCATATGGATCCTTACAATTACTAACATTGAATTGTAATATGGGGGATGAAAGTAATCCCAACAGTGTGCATGGACAATTAAAATTGTCAATTAAATAACTTGTATTTTTAGATACAGTGTTCATGAAGCTACATTTGTTCTAGCTATATAGGTTTTACCAGAAGTTTATACAATATATTATCTAAATTTCTGATTTTACACGTTCATTCATGTAATCACATCCTTTTTTTTTGGACTAGTATGTATGATGGTCGTATGTATAACTGAGCCAGCATGTAAGTTAAATTTCAGGTAAAACAATTCATGTCAAGAGGGCAGAATAAGTGTCAGAGTGGCGAATACACATACAATATACATGTAGGTAGGTAGGTTTGGGGTGGGGCTGGGGTATAAAGGAGCCAAAGGGGTATTGTCTCGAAGCATGTTTGGAATACACATATATACATGTACATGTACATGTCCATATACACATGTACATGTACTTAAAAATTTAACTATATAGTACATAATTAATAAGCCCCTCTCCATCTCCTCAAAAAATATAAATAAAATAAAAACAAGATACAAAACAATGTGAATACATTATCTTCATTTTGAGGGGAAAAACAATATTATAGCAATTATTCTCAATGGAAAGATTATGCGTATTTTGATAAAAAGTAGCTGTAAGTTTATTATTATTATTATATGAAACAAAACCACATGGGGTCAAGTAGACAGTTAGACTTTACTAAACTAATCAGGTACAGAGGCTGTCACAGCATGCTATATATCTATTGAATTGAATGCTGTAATGGACCCCCTGGGGTTAAAGAAAATAGGTATACCTTACCTGTGACGCCTGACTGATCATCTCAGGTAAGGTGTCACCTCCGGTGGTGGGATGGGGAAATAGGGAGAAAAGGGCCCCAAGGCATAGCTAGTGACCATAATGACAGACCTGTGTGCCAAGAGTTTACAGTATACAAGTCATTTATGTATGCGGGTACAGTGTATGCCTGTATCCCCATGTACAATGTACAGTACATGTATATCAGTGTATGTGACATACTTTTGTACCAATTACACATCAATTAAATATGATAACAATTAAATAATTAATATGTACACGTATGTAGTTAGAAATCCTTGATATGTATATGATAAAAATATTGTATTTTATGTGTATGTGTAAACTCTAAAACACAACATGAATTATATGCGACACTCCACATTATGTTAATGTACATGCAGGTCGTCCCAATCGCACAGCTGTTTATTAACCATATTTTTGTTTGTTTGATTTATTAACGTCCTATTAAAAGCTATGGTCATGTAAGGACGGCCTCCCATGTATGCGGTGTGTTCCATGTATGTTGTGCGAAGTGTGTGTCTTGGGAGACTGCGGTATATTCATGTTGTGTCTTCTTGTATAGTGGAACTGCTGCCCTTTTTATAGTGCTATATCACTGAAGCATGCCGCCGAAGACACCAAGCAACACACCCCACCCGGTCACATTATACTGACAACGGGCGAACCTGTCGTCCCACTCCCTGTACGCTGAGCGCTAAGCAGGAGCAGAAACTACCACTTTTATAGACTTTGGTGTGTCTCGGCCAGGGGACAGAACCCAGAGCCTTCCTCACAGGGGCGAACGCGCAACAAATTTCGTTGTGTGTGTGAACAGATTTACTGTATCATTATGTCATGGTAAAACCGTTGAACTTTGGTATAAAATGTGTAATTCAATTGATCTGTCTTAGTTAATTGTTATCACATACTTTTATTTCTTTATTTTCATCATATTTTGTAATATGTTTTGTAAAAATGTGACATAAGCTAGTTGTATTTGCATATGATGTCCAATGGTGTTGCAGACTGATCCATGCACAGAAAATGTCATCATGAGGGGAATATAATGCGTTTTTAGACATGACGCGGATGATTGCTTCTCTGGTATTGATTCTTTCCGTGTTTCTCGGGCTTTATTCAATTCTGTTACTGATACATATCAATTACATAATCAAAGAATCACTGGTTATTTACGACCACAAGTTTTTGCCTGTATCAACACACCACAGAAAAAATCAATAGAACAAACGTTGGTATATGTTTAACCTTTGTGTTTGGTTTATGCATGTATGTATACCTGTAGGATGATGCTTTGTACCTCTTTATAACATTATAATATATATGATACTGTATATCGTGTAACACAATTAACCATTGATACTAATCATTACTTTAATTTAGAGAATAGAAGCCTGGTGGAGTTTGTTGAGGCGCGCCAAACCCATTCCTGGATCGCTATGTTAAAGGACCTCGAGTGTAAGTGTAAGACGAATTCCTTTTTTCAAGTGTGAAGTATTTTGGAAAAATGGAATAAGTAGTGTTGATTTGATATTGCTAAAAATATTGAGAGGTAAAAGTAGGATAATATATTGCCTATATACTTCAAAGGAAATATCATAGTTTATAAAGCACAAAGCACCGGATACTAAGAAATGTGTTAATCATCACCACTTCTTTAATCATATAACATTCTGTTAACAGGTACTCTCTTCGATATTGTCTTATTGCCTTTAATACAGAGAGAGTTGGATAATATTCGAGATGATTGAAATAGCCATCATGTGTCTTACAGTCGACAAGCGTCCAGTCCAAATGGTCGCCCAGATGTTCTTTATACACTTTTTGAAAACACAGGTCAGTAAGATATGGAAATAATAATGATTGGGACCAACATATATATCAATGATTCAATGTTTGCCGCAAGTATGCATTGGTCTGTCAAAAGGAATAAAACAGAACTTGGTTCAAATCTTGTATGAAACAAATATATGTATCAGAAACACAATTTTGCTTCTGCTTTAAAATTGTTGTGCCATGTCCAAGTAATAGATAATCTAATCCATACAACGGAAAAAATAATTTATTGCAAATTCCTTTAAATTGAAGGATCGTCAGCTGTCAATCAGATCGCATGCTACTTTTTATAGATAGAGTTCCGTATTTGGATAAACTTCAAACAAGAGGCCCAGAGAGCCTGTATCGCTCACCTGGTTTGTTATGCCAAGTAAGGTTCTAAATACAGTATCATTGTTTCTTTCTGTGGAAATTTAAAGATTTACCTCTAATTGTCCTATAAAACCCCACTCTTTCTACTCCATGGGGTCAGAGCCAACATTTATACACATTATCTTCCTTATCAACGGGGATGATTCAAGTTAAATTTGGTTACAATCCATGCATAACTTTGTGGCTAGTAGCGATTAGCGGGGGGGAGGGGGTCAGAGCCAAGATATATACAAACTTTATTCCCCTTCAGGCCAAATTTCGTTACAATCCATGCAGAACTCTTTACCTAGTGGCAATATAAAAGATTTACATCTATTTCCCTTATTGAGCCATGTCCCACCTGCCCCTGGGGGATGTTTCAAGTCAGATTTCGTTACCATCCATACAGAACTCTGTACCTAGTGGCAATTTAAAAGATTTACATCTATTTCCCTTATTGAGCCATGTTCCACCTGCCCGTGGGGGATGTTTCAAGTCAAATTTGGTTACAATTCATGCATAACTCTATGGCTAGTAGCGATTTTAAAAATTTACCTTATTTCACCTATTAGGCCCGCCCCTCCTTCCCCCGTGGGGTTCAGAGCCAAAATTTATACAAACTCTGTTCCCCTTCCCCTTCGGGCCAGGTGAGCTAAAATTATTTCTATCTTATTGTGTTTGATTTATGACGCAGTCATTGTACATTGTACACCTGAGAGCGTAAGGATTTTTGAGGTATACATACTTAAACTAGGTACATCTCATGGAACTAATGTTCAAGAATATGCCTTCTCTTTACCGCAGGTGGAAAACAATGTATCCAGCCAGTAAATGAAGATGACTTAGAATGGGCAATATCTGAATGTCGGTTTCCATCGAGAAGCGGGTCGTTGGAATTTGATAATTTTGCAATGAACTCCTTTGAAGAAAACAGCGAACATGATGCGTTTACTTGGAATGAGGCAGTTAAGAATTACAACTCGTTAAGGAATCGCATAGGATTGATATGAAGAAATATTTAACATTGCATATTCAATTATTTAAACTATGATTTGTTCATATGTAGATTGCGGAACAAAGAAGATGGACAGATAAATATTTTGATATTCAATTCTAATTTTGATATGGTTTTTAGCTCACCTGGCCCAAAGGTCCGGTTATTATTCCAACGCATTCCAACAAACAATGTATAAAATTCTATTTTCTTATAAAACAGTATAATTTGAAATTAATTATATTGAAAGTGTGCATTGCAAATACTTCAGCGCAGATAATATTAAGCTCTTTTCGATTTGGAATATTTTGGGATAAACTTGCGTCATCAAAATCAATTGTGCCAAAATAAGTACCTTGCCAGTATGAGCAACGCTGAACTCTAAAACCCAATTCCATTAATACCTACTTGCCATATCCCCGCTCTTTCAAGTCCGGCTTTAAACTGCCGGTGGTGTTCTTTCTGATTTTTAAGTTGTGGTAAAAGAATATGAAGAAAAGGTGCACATGGCCCGCCTTGTATTGCGCTTAGACCTGGAATTTTTAAACACATTAATCAATTTGTTACTGAAAGCAAAATGCATTTAGCTAACAACTATTTAGATAAAAGCACCGAACTATTAAACGTGTCATTTGAGCTGCAATATTATTATTTTACTGCAATTATTACAATATTATTTCTTACCAATGATGATTCCACTGGGATAATATCTTTGATGTACGATGTCATCAGTTGATTTCCTCAAAGTTATTTTCCCTTCTTCCGCACAGACTTGGGTCTCATCTATGAAGAGGCGAAAAACTCTAGGCAGGGCCCGCCTAGATCCTCTCCTAGCTCTCCTTAGAAGGTCACTTCAACAGTATTTCGCAGATTTGAGGCTGTCATTACCTCCTCCGTCCCATTCCCTGTCCCTCTCCCCATGTATAGATGTGTAGTTTCACCTTCATCTAAAGGTGTCGTGACATCCGTCATATCCAATTCGTCCTGTGATAAATGCCTTGGAGTACTCACAAAGAATATCTATGGGCTCTTCAGTATTAGCTCTGAAAAATAAGGCTTAAAACTGAAAATGCCTCGGTATGCTTTCGAAATCCATCCTTACTGACAAAGTCACACTCAGGAAATAAATGTATACCAATAACACCTCAATAACAATATCAACCTATATCAAACAATCTATACAATGTGGTAGCTTCTAAACTATTAATGCGTACGTTTTATATATTAAGACGACAGTTGACAATATCATCCAAGCCCAACATCATTTAGCTAATCTATTGATCGAATAGACGAATAGAAAATGAATTAGATATGTTGCATCGCGGCCATCTTGGATTTCGGGCAAGTTTCAGCTAGATAGAATTTTAAATGCGTTTTCAGAATAGCGGCTGCGGTGGCCGACTTGGATTTAGGATCGACCTGAAAATAATAGGTCAGGATCATTTCAGAAAAGTTTGCGCACTAAGAATGACACACGAAACACGATGATACGATGGCCGACAGCGGCCGTCACCTCGTACATGCGAATTAAAAAAATGTGTACACGAAAAATGTGTACCATCATGACACTTCGTACACGCGATTTGTGTACACGAAAAATTTGTCCAATCCCAAATTGCATGTACACTTTTTCTGTGACCTATAACAATACCCCCTCCTCAACCCATACTACTTTAATTTAATCGACTGCATTCCAAAGCGTGATAAGGCGTGATTAATAAGTAGATATTGTTTCTGCGAGACGCAGACACATCGCGCCGGGCTCTCGCACATTTACCTGGTGGGGGAAGAAGGAACCTCAGTTGTATTCAAAACTAAAAAATGTAAGTATTACATTCTATTCAATATTTTGTTATGAGTTTTATACAAAAATACAATTTAACGGAGGACATTGAATTTATTCACAAGTCTTATTGATAGGTCTTACATATCTATACGGAACAGCGATGGAGAGGACTCTACAATTATCTACTTCCCAGTGCCTGATGATGGGAATCTTACCCTCGATGATATGCTTAAGTCTGGAAATATTACCACCATGATGTCAACCGTTAAATATGAATTAAGTATGATCCTATTTTGTCTCTTGAAATCGATACAACTTTTATATGAAAACAAGAGGCCCAGAGGGCCAGTATCGCTCACCTGGTTTGTAATGCCAAGTAATGTTCTGAATACAGGTTCACTGTTTCTTTTCTGAAGGAATCTTAATATTAACCTCTAAATCCCCTATTGGGCCCCACCCCTCCTGCCCTGGGGGATCAGAGCCAAAATTTATACAAGTTCTGTTCCCCTTCCCCCAAGGATGTTTGTGGCCAAATTTGGTTACAATCCATTCAGAACTCTATGACTA
>SAYR01014632.1:53596-69395 GCA_004382745.1 Argopecten irradians irradians
ACGGACGGACCACGGACGAAAGGCGATTTGAATAGCCCACCATCTAATGATGGTGGGCTAAAAAGGGTTTGCATGGGATAAAATAGTTTTGGCTAAAACACACGAGATAACTCATGCACAATGTTGATGAAACGATGAAATGTTGAGTTGATACGATGATATGATGAGAAAACGTTCATATTTTATCTATAATACCGATTTCTTTGAGATAATTAACAATACGATTATGTCTCACGACATTGAACAAAGTGTACATGTCGGAGACATCGTAGTACTTACCTCGTATGTGCTTAAAATCAATACAGTGCACTAAAATATGCTCCACTGTGAGAGGAGAATCACATGCATTGCATGTGGGAGGATCCTCCCCTCTCAATAGATAGGAATGTGTAAAATATGTGTGTCCAGTTCGGAGCCGAAAGAGAACAACTTCCTCTCTGCGGTCTCTCCGACTGGACAGGTTAGGATTAAGTGTAGGTTGAATTTTAAACAGTTTATTGTTTGTTTCGGTAGACCACCTTTGTTGCCAATGGTGTTTGATGGCTAACTGAATTGAAGGTTTGATGTCGGTGTATGGTAGTTTCAAATCTGTTTGTGCTAGGCGAATATCAGTCTTAGCTGCTTTATCAGCCTGTTCATTCCCCTTTATATACACATGGCTGGGAATCCAGAGATAAGTAATTTGAGTTTTACACAGCCAATATTTCCTAACCTGAATTTCAGGTCAAGATATCTTCACCTGATTTCAGGTCAAGAAATCTTGACATGAAATTCAGGTCAAAAAATCATAACTTGAATTTCAGGTCAAGATTTCTTGACCTGAAATTCTGGTCAATATCAGGCAATTTTTGGTCAAGAAATCTTGACCTAAAATTCAGATTAAGAAATCTTGACCTGAATTTCAGGTCAATTTTGGGTCAAGAAATTTTGACCTGAAATTCTGGTTAAGATTTCCTTGGGTGACTTTCAGGTCAATTTTTTTTTAGATCATTTACTGGATACTGTTATGGCTTTCATAGATCTACTTTCTATTAAAAATAATTTGTAAAATTGTCTATTGAAATGATTCCTCCAGTATAAAAACGTTTGAAAAATGAAGAGAAGACATTGTAAGTGTTTTTAAAGCAGTATTTATTTTGCAGTTAAGAAAAAAAACTGCTACTTAAAACTTAAGTACATGTTTTGCTTATCATTTGTAGCAAAGAGCGATAACTCTTTACCAATATCTTGTTTGGACATCACTTTGGACTGAGAAATATGCAAATTATGCATGGTATATATACCGGTATGTACAAAAGTTCCTGCTCTAACACATAGCAATTGTACTTATAATTACACAATTCGGTAATAATTGGTATATACACTGATGAAGTTAACTTTTTTACATATATGTACATGCTTTGTACAAAGGATGATGTGGGTTTTGTCAGTGTGATATATATGGAGCTGAGTATATGACCAGAGGTGTTGCCCTGTAGCGAATCAAATCCTTTGTTGCCATGGTCAAGCCTGTTACTGGAGAGTAGCCTTCACTTGTTGACCTAACCAATAATTCAGACAAACAGAGTATGGACTCCTCATTCAAATTCAGGGGTTACAAGAAAACCTAAAAAAAAGAAATAAAAAACAAATGGCACAATGAATATGATTTTGACTAAGTAAATATCATGATAGCATGTGCACGTATGTATAGATAATATGTTCTACTAGATGTTTCTGAGGTTTGCCGGCACGCATAAAATATTAATATTGGTCTTAATTAACCGCAAGTAAAAAAAGAAAAAGATTTTGTTTATTTGTTCGTCAAATTACCAAATCATGTTATTCATCCTGAAAACCATTTGTGTGTATTTTACCAAGTTAATAAATTATGGACATTTGATCTGTTCGAAAGTATTTAAAATTCTACATGGTTAGTATAAAACCATTCTCCAACTCCAACTGAAAAGTCCTTATTTCTTACATTAGAAATGTATGTGTTTCAAACAAGGTAAATGTTAACCACATTATTTAAAATTTACAAGTAGGAACTTAATGTCACAAAAGAAATATATTGACTAAGTAAGTTTCATAAATTTCAGAAAGACAACTCGTATTTAAATATGAAATCATTTCAGACGTGAAAAAATACCTGGTCTCCGTAGCCGAAGAGGCATGGCTAGTTTGCTGATCTTCAATTTTCAAACACTGTCACGTCTGGAGAAAAGTGCTGTTTGTGGCCATGCATTTTAATGTGGTCAGTCTGAAATATGCAACAGTTGTCATTAATAAAGTTTTACAACAAAAAAAGCTACAATACTACTTTTACTAGTGCATTTTTGTTATGATCAATGCCTAGACATATAAATTATAATGTTGTCACTATTAGATCATGTACATGTTTGTGAAAATGGTTACATACTTTTTATATATGTTAGGTCCATGGCAAGTCTTTCACAGACCCATATGTATCAAAAAGAAAAAAAAAGAAAACATGTGACTAAATTAAACATAGACTGGTTCCTGTCTTAGTTACCTCCCTTGCGTACGCTTCAGTGAGCGGAGCGCAGCCTGGCGGAGAGTAGAGAACTAAGGGAAAGGAACCAGTCTAAAATTAAACAATACATCTGTAGAACAAATCATATGCAGCGTAACTCAAGATTGTCTCCCCTTATTAGTAATTATTACTACAAATAGTTCAGAAGTTAGGGTCAAGCCTGGACAATCAAATCACTGTGAAATTGGCTTTAATATTTTGCCTTTCTCTTAGAACATAGCAGGATATTATTAGATAAGAAGAGGATGAAGAGTCAGTTCTTATATAATATATCTCACTTCATTCAAAGGGAAGATATTATGAAGTATACATGTATATTGTATAATATACCACATGAGTTATAGCAATCTGATTTTAAAGTTAATTATAGAATTTATTTTTAACTTAAAACTTACAATGAATAAAAACATTGCTCCCAATACACTTATCAATACAGTGACATTCATATGTACAATATCATACAAACTTAAAAGTTCCACATTTTGTTTGCTTACCAAATAAAAAAGTTTAGGTAAGTTCTTCTTGCCCAGTCCTGGAATATTTTCTTGATTAAAATCAATTGTATTTCTACGGTATTTAATTTCAAAGACATCAATCTGTCAAATCTGGAAAATTAAAGAAAAATTAACTAATGATGGCAATTTAACATGTTTGTATCTCTGACATATACATGTACATGTATACATTTTGTGTATATGTAACTACATGTACTACCTATAGGTTAACTACCCGTATTTACTTGGGGTTATTGAATTAATAATGCATGTAAGGTTCTTTAAAGATTTACTTTTCCCTATTACACCATGTTGATAACTGTTCTCTTAAAATAAACTTTTACAGAACTATCGAATCAGTTAAAAGTTCCATAAATGTCCTCATCAAAGACTAGACATACAAAATGTAATTATAAGTATCCACAATTAATTTCAATATTCTATATTTTCATTATAGCAAAATATTAGAAATATATTATTAAATAATCATATAATTATATTTGCCATTGGTTGTCATTTATTTACTATAAACAATCTATGCATTTCAAAATTGCATATTGATAAGATTCACAAAGAAAACATCAATCTTGGATCTGAATTAATATTCAGTTGACACAATATTTACCATAGATAAATTTAAGAACAAATTAAAGAATGTTTACAAAACATAAATGCCATCATTGAATCAGGATTATATTAATTATAACATTATTATTGTATCTAAATTAAAGCATCGCTACTCTGGTATTTCTATTTTATTAGTCTAGTGATTTATTTTCATTAAAAAAGCTGTGTCAAAAACATGAAGGGACCCTTTCCTGGTAGGTACATCTACATAATTATGCACTATATGTATTAATTTGTGAAGCTGCAGAATGTATACCAATGTAAACTTCACCATTTACATATATAAACATTATCCACAATGGTGTGGAATTTATACAATTACCACACTGAAGTTGTGATAACACTTACAGCTAGTGTTCATGTTTTATTTGATTTCTAATTTCCTGTTTTATTTGATTTCTTATTAAACCTTTATTCTTTATATAAGCCTATTTAAGCAAGGATATGGACAAAAGAGAATGTTGACAGTCTTGAGTCTTATAAATATAATTAGTTCTACATGTACAATTATTATACATGTATGTAGATTTCTACATGTACTATGTAGTCTACATGTAGGGTACCATTAATGTTCATGTATCCTTCTTCATGCCAATCTGACAATCATGATCATAAATGTAATTTGAAGGATTCATTACAGTATGGGTTGTGACAATCTAATTCACTGAATATGGATATGCATACACTCCATACAGTACCTGATGATACACAAACTACTAGATTCTACATAGATTAGACCTACAAACAGTAGGCCTATCGGACATAATGTATACACCTTTATTTATTGGGTCAGATGGACTGGGCTTTCTTACGGATTTATTTTGGCTTTTATTTTAGGTACTTTGTAAATATATGGAGTCATAATTTTGTTTGTTTGATTAGTTAACGTCCTATTAACAGCTATGGTCATGTAAGGACGGCCTCCCATGTATGTGGTGTGTTGCATGTATGTTGTGCGAGGTGCGTGTTTTGGGAGACTGCAGTATATTCATGTAGTGTCTTCTTGTATAGTGGAACTTTTGCCCTTTTTATAGTGCTATATCACTGAAGCATGCCGCCGAAGACACCAAGTAACACACCGCACCCGGTCACATTATACTGACAACGGGCGAACCAGTCGTCCCACTCCCAGTATGCTGAGCGCTAAGCACGAGCAGAAACTATCACTTTTATAGAATTTGGTGTGTCTCGGCCAGGGGACAGAACCTAGAGCCTTCCTCACAGGGGCGAACGCTCAACTCAAGGCCAAAAGTGAGGCGGTGCCAAGGGAGGCATTAGGAAGGATAAAGTCAGTTAGGAAGAAGAGGAGAAAAGATAAAATCCTAAATTTAGTCGCCTTTTACGATCATGCAATAGGGGCAGCAGGTACAATTCTTACGCCCTACCTGCAGGGCCAATGGAGTCATAAAAAGACACACTAAAACTACTGTCTTAATCAGAACCTCCCCGCTTCCGGGCGGCATAGGATTTTTTTTTCATCAGATGTTGGCTTCTCAAACTTACTTTGTGATTGTCGTATTTTGTTCCGATAACATAGTTAAGCTGCTTGTAATATCGCTGATAGTTAGGCATCCTAGTCGCAGTGTGCCGGCAAACATCATATATCGTAATGTATTACACCACATTCACTAATATTGACGATATAATCAAAATATTGTGACAATATCATAGGCCACCGTCTTGATCTGTTGTCACAGACTCCATGCAATCGGGGTCGATGAGATGCTTGACTCCGCCGATCCGTAAATGGTAAACATATCGATGATCTAGATTTGAACTAGCACGCCATCTATTCGAGCCCCCAACTAAACAACGAAACAGCACGTGCTCGTTTTGACTCACAAAGTCTGGATGCTTTGAAACATTCTTCCGTTAGAAAAAATGAGTAAGAGGCAAGAAATTTGTTTCAGGTAAATCGATAAATTGAATATTAAATTAAAAAACGACATTCTTATTTCTCTCTCATAAAACAAACGAGTTTGCTTTTTTTGTGATCAGACAATATTTGCTGAAAAGTTTTCTTGGGTCCGACCCAAGCAACCTTTGGATAACACTTTTTTCACCAGGAATCAAGGTATTACTATAACGTCCCCCTAACATAAACTGCAATAATTGCCAATTAAGAGAAAATTTAATAAAATTTAGATTGGCATACAAACCGACAGACACAACACTTGTCGAAAAATACAGTAAACATAAGTATTTAAATGTAGGTTATAAGTCACTAACTAGTACATTTACGACACAGGAGCTTAGATCTTGTTCATTGGTACATGTAAAACGGTTAAATTGCTAAAACTATCAAAATCAATAAATGCATATTGTTAAATACTTCCATTTGAGTTCATGAAAGAAATCACACATCATAACATGCAATAATACTGACTAATAATACATAATATTGCAGATTACAACGACATTAAAATATGTATTCTAATAAGTATCAAATATATATACACATAGCGCACAAATAAAGTCTTATAGAAAACATAACGTTGGAAAACTAAGGGACTGACTTTAGTTTCATGATTAACAATATTCCCATATGGACATAATCTATCCTTAAGACAAAATTTAACTGCGATGAGATATATTATTCTATTAAAAGATTAAAATTATTAAAATCTATTATACAGTAAACAAAAACACGATAATGGCTGAATCATCTATTTTTCGTATATATACTAATTAGACCAAACAATATTACTGGATGCACTTCAAACTTTTTTTTAACGTCTGAGATAGTATCTATTTTAGAGTCGTGAAAAACTCAATGCATTGATGACAAGTTGTTAAATTATTTCCCAGAATACAGTGTACTGAATATAGACACGAGCTCTAAATAGAAATAGTATTAGAACGAGACAGTATCAGCCATCAATCACCAGTAAGAATACAATGCCCGTTTTATTTTTGAGTTTTTGACTTGTAATTCCGTAAATATTAGCTAAATACACTATGTTAGTTATTATGCAAATTAGAAATTGTAAAATGTTCCTTTCACATTTCAAGCCAGATGAATGGCAAAATAAAAAAAATCTCAAAAAAGGATCAGCAATTGTAAGACTTTTGGAATACTAAATAAACATAAAGCAGAAAAACATACTTGATCATTGTTAAACATATTCTATAAATAAGAGGGAGGGAAGGGGAGGAGGGTTCTAGCTGTGTACCAGATCTCAATAACAAATAAAAAAATCGAAGCCATCTCAAAACTGAAAGTTATACAAGACAAACAGAGTTGAAGTAGGTGAACCTAATTTGAATGTTAATCACGTTTAAAAGCTATCATGTCAATGCAAAACAATCTGTTAATTGCGTCCGTTTTTATTCTTTCAAATTAATAAATGTAAAAGATTTACCAACATGTAACGTGTACCTACATTAATGCTATATAAACATATGCACTAAAACAATGAAAAGAAATACTTGTTAAACCAAAGTACAAATGTACTATACTTTTTCAGGACAAATGTTTAAATATCTCGTGGTAATTTTGCTATAATACTTCACTAGAGTTTCTCCTGATGGTAGCATTACCAACAACTTTAGTGTTGAAGGAGGTTATAATAACACTGTGGCCGGATGACTGCAAACCGAGCACGTAGCCTGTGAATCTTATCCATTTGAATGCTATTCCTCGGCATAAGTCCCTTAAGCTATGAATTGCATGCAGTCTATTATATCCACGAAAATTCATACAGGTTTAATAATACATTTAAGTCGCTTTAGCAATACTTTTGGGTAAGGTCACACTCATTCCTTATGTCATAATAATTGAAAGTCAAGAAAAAAAAACCAATTCAATTTGTCACAAATTTGATTATTAATATTCTTCAAACTGAAAAAATCTGTTTTCATACAAGATATAATATCAATAACCACTCAGCAAGACTTTCCGCTCAGTCGTAGTGATGAGCAAAAAAACGTATTTATATCTACAGAAGATAGGCGTAACAATCATCTAACATACCGAGATAGCAACATATAAACCATTTACATGGAAATGACATTAGGACAGTCAAATGTTAGCACTCAATTGATGGTCAAAGTATTTTTTCTGGGTCAAATTGACTGAAAGTGAAGCAGAAAAGATCAATTTCGTGAGTAGTAATAAAATCTATAACCATAAACCAGCAGAATTTCATATGAATTTGAAAACAGAATATTCATGAAGCATGAAAATGAACTCAGAAAACACTGAGTAAATTTCATGATCATAAAGTAAATCTAACCTGACATAGACAGAAGTTTCAACATGAATTGACCTAGAATAATATTTGGAGGTCAATTTCAGTTAAAAAACTAACCTGAATTGACCAGCAATGTCACATGCGATTTGAACCAGAAAACTGATGACTCAATTTTAATGAATCCATTCAGATTATGTAGATTTTAACCAAAAAACTGACTAGTTTCTGCTCCTTTCAGGTCAAGAGAGTGGATCAGGTTCCAATATGTATGTAGCAGAAATCGGTAAATTTCAGATTCAATTTCAGGTTAGGAAATATTTCGGCTGTGTAAATACAAGATTAATTAGCAAATAAGTTCGGATTAAAAAGATTTTTGAATTGAAGAGTATTCTCCGAGAGGTTTCTTGATTTTCAAAAAGCTGAAGACCGAAAGACAGATCCTCAAAAGCAGATGATGCTACTAACTCAATGCGAATGTTCATTAGATGTGGTACAAATAGCGCAGACCTGATAGCACAAGCTCCGCACAGGAGAGATGAGGCAACATATGAGAAGTACGGAATTAGAGGAAACAGCGTTCAGAATTACAGCCATATGCAACACCAAACGTAGCAAACTTATCTACCATCTTTTTGAGGCCGTCAGTTGTAGATCTTAACATGATCAGCGTGAAAGTCCTGATGCATCTCCGAAAAGGAGGATTTATGCTTCTTTCCGGGTAAGCATCTGATTTTAGCCTCTCATGCAACAGATAAATTGATATCAGGTGTTCATGAATGAAACCAGGTGGTTTACATCTTATTACGGAGTTATTATGATGAACGTTCAATATGAGTCGTGAAATTGTATATCATAAGTCTTGAAAAACTTGAATTCTGATTGCCAGAAATGTTGGTACTCGCCATAGACAAGCCACTTTGTATGTATGTTGTCTGAAATCCATTCCGATGTGTTCGTGAGATAAAATCAAGAATCCGAAATGCGTTGTTATGTTTGTTGGACATGTAACGCCAGATTTCTAAGTATATTAACAGAAAATAAATCTGGAAAGATAATATTCTGTATCCTCTGATTCGGTTTCTATGAGGATTGGCTCATTTTAGCATTGCCAATATTCACTTTGAGACTCCTTCATCAGATGGTTTGTTACGAGAAAGCGTCATCAAGTAACCAGACCAGACGCATTAAATCCCTGATTCGGAAGGTCAAGCAATCTGTAAGAAATAAGGAACTCGCTAAAACGTATCCATAGATTACATCGAGCAGTAGTCATATGTTTGACCAATAAGTGCCGCGGTAAGTACCCCAGTGACTAAGCATTATTTCACAGTCTGCACCCAATGTAGGAAAGATGGGACAGATACAACCGTAGAAGTTCAGAGCGAAGTCTTCGTACGCAGTTTATACCTTCAGATGTCTTTGATGTGTGGATATCAAATAACAGAAAGTTTGAATCAAATTTAATCTCAAGAAATTCTATGTTTGTTTCAAGCCTACTACGGAATTTTAAAATTCCGATTGAGTATGCAGGTCTGATCGTTGTGTTTTTCGTTTTGACAAGATAATGCAATGCAACAGTTATATTGATCTGAACCTAGAAGCCATTTCGTTCATGTCTATCTCTATATAATATGCTATATTTGTCTAAATATGTGAGAGTTGTACTGATCTAAATTATGTATGTATGTATTGCAGATCGAATTGCGTGCACCAATCCACCCGAGAGAGACAAATGCCATAGTTTTATGAGTGAGTTTCTGTAACTCCCCGATTCCAATACATATTGGGTATGCTATGAATGTTAAGCAAAAATTGCTGAAACAAGTACAGGAATATCCTCGCGCTTCGACACCCATCCTCCGTGCTTATTTTGTTAGTTTCTGTGAAATAAGTTGAAAAACCCCGATTAATCTGATTATGAGCTTTGAAATCCCCTGTTCGATATAAATTATGAAAACTAACATTTTGGCAATTACCCACGTATAAAATAATTCCCGGTATCATGATAAGAATTCGTTCATTAAAGATGGCCATATTGCCAAAGTCTCATAGGCTCTTGTTCTCAGCATCAAAATAACCCATTTGTCGCGCAGCATAGAATTTCTTTTTCTCTGGGCAATATTGGCTCTCGTCGCTATCTATACATGTTTCTAGTCTAGACGTAAGTGGGTTTAGTCTTTCCGTTCCCTTTCCTGATTTTCTGCGTGCCCATAAATCCCGCTTTTGCAAAGACTTTTAAAAATATTGTTTTGATTCAGGCCTCACGGTAGGCGTCAAGAATTTACTCTGCCCCTATGGCTACTCGTAATAATGAGCGCATAAAATTAGGCAGTCTCCATTACTTTTTCTTTCTTTCCCTAAATTCACTCGTTGCTTGCGTAGTAGTTCTCCTTTACACCAACTCACTTTTGGCTATGGTTTGGAAGCGCGCTAAACGTATTCGCCTCTGTTTCTGATAATGCTCAATGGTGCTGAATTCACTCCTTGGACGAGAACACACCCAAAGTCTATAATAGCTGGTTAGTTTTCTGAAGCGCTCTACTAAAACTTAGCAGAATCTCCAGGCCAAGAAAGGTAGTTGTTCGACTGAAGTACATGTTGCCCGTTGTCAGGTAATATGAAATGTGACGGAAATGGAAGGGAACTCGTGTTGCCCTGGGTGTCGTTCGCCGGCATGCTAATCCAGTGGATATAGCACTAAAAAAAGCAACAGGTTCCACTTATATGCAACCTACAAAGACATCAACCACAATTATACACTCTGACAAGTAACCTCCCCAAACACGCACCTCGCACAACATATCACGCCACATTACGCACACAAATATGAGGAGTCATCCGTCCTTGAGATACAATAAAATCGATGCTGTGTAGAAGTAAGTAAAACGCTAGTGTAGATTTTAAATAACAAAACAAAAAGTGATACAAAACCAGATATACCAAAAATCTCAAAACAGGAACCAAAAACTAATTCTGAGTATTTATGCATAACACGTCTCAATGATTTATAACAAAATGCAGAATACCCTTCGAGAGTGAGTATAACACGATAGATAGTCTTGGCAATCATAACCATATTCACGGGGCTTGTCGGAAGGGTTAATACTAATCGTAAGACTTTCCTTCACAAGACTGCAGAATCTTACGTGTGCCATAATAAGATAGTAGAACTTGGTGAGAGAATAAACAATTTTGTAGACATATAGAATTATCCTACTGTAAGAAAGTTCTGGTTAATCATATATTATCCAAGAGTATGTAGTGTATTAAAAATATTAAATAAGGCGCAATAATACTTCAGTTGACTCAATAATGGTACCGCCTGAACATCTGACCATAAGGGTACTTCGACAATGATTTAATAGAGAGGTACATACTAAAAGTCGACTAATGAAACTATCCATACATAAGCTATAGTAACGATCATTTAAAAGAGAATACACATAGACGTCATCTTAATATTCTCTTCTTTTATTTTCAAGTAGTCAGAGAGATGAGCATTGTATTTTGGAGAATAATTTTGAGAGCAGATGTAGAGTTCAGTTAAGCCAAGATTATTATTTTATATGCAAGCGTAGCCTATTTCGTATCATTGAGGTGATAAATCTTTTTATTTCTGTTAAAAATCGATTACGTGGAATATGATAGGATTGCTATGTTCTCTTTCTCACACTGTGATAATTATTCCCAATCAATTTTGCCCAAAGAAAATTCTTCGAATTAATACTAATTCTAATAACAGTATATTTACATTTGTAGAGAACTAGCCCACACGAGTTCAAACAAGTTACTATTATGTTTTTATTGATTCGGTATTTGTATTACTGGAAAATTATCGTCGTGATTTGGTATAAGAACTCTTAAGTTAGCGATCTTTTAGTTTAACTCCAAAACTTTAGATGAAATATCAATAATTATTACTGTTTATGATCAACGATAGTACATGTATGTAGCGAGAACGACACACAGTCAGTAATTCTCGACCTCAAAGCTGAATTTACTAACCAGTCTATACTATTAGTGATAAACTGAATATTTTGAGAGAAAAAGAACTTGTAGAGTTTATTGGGCACAGGATGTGCTTTGTGTATTATTGTCGCTCGTTTCTATTGTATCACGAAATCCAAGATAGAGTGCGTTGAATGAGTAAACATTCTCTTCTGAACGGGTCAATCATTAGGGTCAGAAATGTGTAACCTTTTCTTCCACCAAAGCTGAGACTTCGTCTCGTACTAAGACTAATGAATATATACCCTCGTTATAGCCTATCTAATGTCGAGAGCGATTTTTGAGTAGTACAACCTTCTCTAGAGTACGGTAACTCCAGATCAACATCCCGACCCTAATCTCTCGAATGCCACTCGGTATCAAATTTGTCCCAGCGTTGTTGAGCAAAATATTTTTTTTTAAGAACTCGAAAAAATGAGAAAATCTGTGAAAAGTACACTCCCTGAATAAAGTAACGGTATCTCTATAATAAAATTCTGCATTGGACTGGTTACAGAAAATAATTTAATTATATTGTAAATGGCTGTTATATCACCTCTCATTACAATGATAGCATGCAATAACATAATACTTGTCAGAGAGATTTATAATTAACAAATATATAAAACACCATATTCATTATATATTAGTAATAGAGAAGAAACTGTAGCATTGATACATTGTAGAACTTAAATATAAACACGTAACGATGTATTATAAAAATATAGCGACAAGATCTGGTCAAAAAGCACTTTTCTGTTTGTCATATCGAATATCTACCATAATATGTAACATACAGTAACGCTATTATCATGATAAATGAATACACATTCATCTACTTATTCTAAATAGCAATAATCAGATATCAATATATCTAAATGATGTATATATAGAGAGTTCAACCATATATGTACAAAATTATTATACTTAGAGAGTTAATAAGCATAAAAAATAGTTACATATGTGAGAATGAAGTCATGTATTCATGCGATCAATCGAAAGTCAAAGTTCTACTAATCATTCAGGTTAACATTATAACAGTAACTAATAATATTTGTGAGTTAGGATAACTATAATCGTAACGAATATTTACACATATTATAAGGAGTATCGAGGATGATCAAGAACATTAATTCGTCACTGATGTTTATTTTTGTGTTGGAACTTTAGTTAAACGCGTCTAAGGTTAATTATAGAACACTATAAATAATAGTTCATATGTAAGAGAGAATATTGACCAGTGTCCAATTTATGTGTATGTTATCGCGTGTCACGCTGAGGTCGCAAGAGGAAAATGAACTCCGCAGAAGTAGTCAAGCGGTAATAACGTTTTACAGTGTTAGTGGGTCTCCGTATTGTATAATAGTGTTGAAAACTATGACCCTGCTGTTTTAATAGTTGCTATAATCATTATCACTGATAACACAAAATATGACTATATTGCTGCAGATATATACTTGACACTACAGCTATTTGAGTATTGTTCTATCAAAACCACGAAGTATCTTAGCAAACATCATCTGAAAACACAATACCATATTATGTTAATTTCCAGAATGAGAAGCCTTCTGCTGCCATTTAGTCTATGACATATGTGTAAAAGAGTGGTATTCCGAAATTCTTCTGCTCCATAAGCATCGACTCTCACAAATCAATAAAGATAACTTCAAATTTGCGCGAAATGCATATTCATAAGAACATCAAAAATTTCACAACTATATGTATACTAAAATATATAGTGTTGATAGAAGACCTAATAATTGACAAAATCTTACATCACTATATCGTCTCCATGATTGTTTCTTGCCCCATTTTTAGTTATTACTAATTGTCGACTGCGTGGGTGAAACATTGCGGACCTTGTAAATCCCCGACTGAAATGTGTTCAGTTAACACCTCAATCATATTAAACATGCGTTCAAGAAGGTCCTACCTGTTGGAATTACAAATGTATTGAAGCCCAAGTGCGACCCGTGTATCCAAGATATTGAAGTGAAAGGGTTGGGACATATTCGCCCCCGTTATCAGTGCATTAATAATGGATTGACAACCGGGTGGATGTGTGAGCATTTTGTTCTTGTTAGTTTGTCTCGAGAACAGCCAAATGTCAGTGACCATTAATACCTGCTCTAAAACAAAGGGGCAACAACTTCCACTCCTAGAGACAAGAAGACACAAACATTCACTAACATCACGACAACGTCCTCAAAAGTTCCACTTAATATCTACGTACACGCTTCGCACAAGCAATTACAAACAGCCTACACAACTACTATTTTATATCATGCATACAGCGTTAAGAAGTAAAAGGGCAAACATAGATATGCTCACATCCGAATCTTTAATATTGCCAATACGTAGATTACAATGCATTAATTTCTCATAGGACGTATTTTTATTAAATTATTGAGAAATAATCCAGATCAATCGAACACAAACAAACAATCAATGAGTTGCATAAGATATAAAAATAATTTGATTATATATAGCGCATGAGGAGATTGAGCAACCAAACATCATCCCAATTGCGAGCATTTAGCTCAAATCAGCAAGTGTAATACAATGAATTGTGGACAAACTTTTCATCTTGTGTCTAAAAGCGGTACAACTACGTGAACCTATTTTACGTTTAACTCTCAATGATATCTCTAAAAGTTGTTACGATCATTGTATGGTGAATAATCATAAGCCACTATATCAGAATTGAAACTCAAGTTAGATAAGTTTATTCTTTGAGTAGATGTATGGCTGATAGTAACATTATTTATCGAGCTACACAGGCCAAATGTCTCTAATAACGAATGACAATGTCCTGTCATTAAGAGTTAGTCTTCATGGAGGTATGGGATGGAATCACCCACAGCAGATAGCTTTGAGTAATCCATAAAAAGCGACTCAGAGACAACATGAGCCCGTAAAAGTAGCAGACGATGTGATCCAGTTTAGTAGACTATCATGTGAGATTACAGCAGCATACGAAGGCCCAATGAACAATCAAAGATAACCGTTTTCACCCCTTGGGAAGTCCGTACCAATCACTGCTCCTCAATATCATTCGCTACTATTTTGCTGGCTATAATCTGTCACACAAAGAGTAATCATTGCACTAGATGATATTATAGTACAATATATTATGCCACAACAGCAGCCATGGAGGAAGAGCAAGCGACAAGGTAATAGTATGAACTATGGGAATACAAATTCATTCAATAAGCGTCTTAAGTCCCGGTCGACCGACGGTGGAAACCAGTGATAGTTGCGGGCTCCAAATAAATAGACGGTACAAAGTTACACGACTTACTCAATTATTAAATAATCTCATAGTGCTTATCTTGCTCACTATGGGATTATGACAACTGGATCCTGTATTACACCAAAATTAGCTCAAAACAGAACATCGGAAAAGAAAGTGGAACATGAACCTATTGATATAAATTGTGTTGACGTACTATACGAGTCTCTCTGCAGATGAGAACGGTCTAGGAATAGGCCTACGAGCGACCACAAATAAGGGGTAATAGATATGAAAAGGGTTCCCGATCAGAACCAACAAGTCCTTATAAATCTTGCTACATGTCATAAACCAACGAAAAGTTATGTGATAAAATGGAATGGTAGAAGCCAAATATCTGGCCACAACACACAAAGTTCTCTTTGAGGTGGCGTAAGAGAGGTGAAATTAAGACATAAGTATTTACATCAACAAGAAATTTGAAAACTTATTGGCCCACGAGGCAGGAGGGTCTGGGCCCAATAACGGGGAAATTATACGGTAAATCCTAATAAATCACTTCTTTGTCCACTAGGAGGTTTTGTTGGTGCCGATTGGATCTGAACACCTGACTCACATGGTCTTCATGAACATCCCTTATGGCGCCTTATAAGCCCATTCCTTGATTATTACGAGGCCGTAAAAACATGAACACTTGTATTCTCCACTTTTATGCGCTATGTTGACCCTT
>SAYR01014688.1:0-47325 GCA_004382745.1 Argopecten irradians irradians
ACAACTACCTTGACGTGGATTTGGGAGCTAACACTTCTGATATTATAGTTAACGGGTTAACTTTTTATTATATATAAATATGAATTAATACATCATTTTTAATGTCTTCTATCGTATCCGATGTCGTGATGGTTAAAATGAAAACGGCATTATTAAAAATGTATGATTTATCTCTGTCGAAATCATTTCTCCATGGCCATTAATACACACTGCAGCCCAAAATATGTAAAATAAATTGAAACTCAATATATCCAGAACTAAACTGTTAAAAGAATCAATAAAAACTGATTAAATTAAACTACATAATTATTTTGTCGATATAATTACTCGATGACCATTAAATACAGAACACAGCCCAAAAAAATGTACTTTTGATAGTAGACAGTAGAAAAAAACTAATGTATATAGTCTTTCAGCGAAATCACAAAAACAGAAAAAATGGGAGCCGTTTATATGGATACGTACAAAGTTTAAACAATAAGCATTTGTGATTTACAAGTAAAAGAGGTAAACACGTAATGTAGACAGTGTGTATGGTATTAAAAGTATACCAGATCACTGATACAGAATAAGATACAGAGACAATAATTTGATCACGTTAATGATATTTAAACGATAGATGGATAACTCATTAATACTGAATGGGAAACACACCAGTTATATACACTATGAAGTATGTAATGTAGAAAAAAAAAACATCAATCAACAATTCATGTCTATGCACTTCAGACATGAGCATTATTATAACTATACATTATTTTCTAAGTAACATAATTGGTATGTATAGTCCGATGTTAAATTCTATTACTTCCAATAAAAACACAATAGCGTTAGTATAGATATAAACAGCTAAATTACTCTAACACTTTACTTCGGGGTATTCGGTATATATTTAAAGAATCTTTCTTCACCTTCGCATTTTTTACTACAAAGCGCGTAGTTCCCCTAATCAAATACTGATATATCACTATACCTGTCGTCATGTTTCAGGATAATTAGTATATGTGCTAAAGTCATAAGAAAACGTCTTCCATTCCTAAACTATGTGCCGTAATTTCCATATCCGCGAATCAAGAAAACATTTTAATTTGTTTTTCACCACCAATATTTTGAGAATAACAATACTTATAATGCATGCATTTTTATTAGTTTTATGAGTGCATTACTGCCCATATACACGTAGTGCCAACATACTTATAGTCTATAATTTCATTTCACATTTTTACACACTACCAGTGTTATTAGTAATGGTAACGTAATTTCTGCAGTTTTATTTCTATCAAGCCATGCATAAGACATAAACAATAGAGCATATAGTATATTTGGTAACCAATGTTTACAAGGCAACATACATATTTGTCTGTCCATTTGAATAATTGTCACAGCTTAATTCATCAATAAAACCTTGTGGATTTTAATCGATTAGTGAAGACAACATAACATGTCAATATGTTCTCCTAGTTATAGCACATATATCCTAAAGTTACATGTATTGGCACCAGGTATCGTAAATAGTCTTCTTGAAATTGTATAATGTTACAGTCATATTTCCGGATGATATCATACCTTCGTGCACGAAGATCATTATTTGAACATACATTTCAATTTAAAGTACCAGTGATCCATGTGGAAATTATTTTGAATTGTGATATATTATAAAATATTGTAATATAAATAAACAATCAGGTAGGTATTATAGTATTTCCTGGATTTATTTTAATCCACGCACGGTGTCATTTCATTAACGCCGTATACCTCCCTTAAGTGTTTTGAATATTCCGTTTTCATGCTTTATTCGAAAGAATTACGCGATTTATGCCGAAAACGGAAATCTAAGGATTACTCCCAGAACACTTGCTTGTCTTTGGAAGTAACAAGCCAATCAAACAATACAAAAAAAAAAACATAATATGCTGAGTTTATCAATCATTTGTTATAATTGACAAAACACATCTGCGACATTATAAAATGGACACTAGTACAACTGATGGTATATTAGTAAATACTCCCCAAATTTTAGTTTATACATGTAGACGATTACGTAGGATCCCTCAAACATTCAATTGAAAAGTGTCTAATTTATCTGATTATCGAATCCTACTTAGAAAATTCACATAGGTTGTAAAGAGTGTTGTTTGTTGTAAATATAATGTATTAATATGGACTTATTATCCATCCACAATTTGTTTTCACCTATAAACATCGTATAAATCGTCACCAATGCTTCATATATTTCATTTAATATTCTATTCGCGGCAGTATGCACTATCAAAGAGAAGATTTCGAATATTTTGCAAGCGAAAATCAAGGAATCATTTTAGATCAATATTTTTGAAAATATGTTTGTCTTCCTATTTCTTCACACAGATAACAAAATATTCCCAACTATTGTGAGCAAGTTGCATATCATTCTCATTTTTAAACCTATTGTTTTTGTCTCAATATTAAAATATCAGTCCGTTTATATGAGGTACGTAATTTGCTTTCCGAAGATACATCGAGCTTTCTACTATATTAGTCTGACCAAGTTCAAAGATCTGACAAAGGTTTTCAAGTTTGTCAAAGCTACACCTACCGTGCAAACTTTGATGTTCACCGGTGTCAAGCTTTCGGCAAACCAAACTAAGTGCAATCTCGACAAATACGCCAAATTATCGACTGTACTATTATGGAAGATAGCGTTAAGCGGATATTATATAGATCGCTATTCTTCATATTCTTAGTCATAGTGTGTTCATGTGTAGTTCCTAATGCACTTTTTGACCCGAGGAGGTCCGGACGAACGGCGCATTCGATCATTGTTCGGTACATACTTAATAGGGATACAATAAACGGTATACGTATACTTTCTATAATTCGAAATCAAATCAACTGCAAGATATCAATTCGGGTCAATAACGTCGCATTTGTACAAGCGTGAATAAAAGTGCATGCGTGAAAAAAGTATCAAATGTTTTAACACGTGATATTTTGGATCGATCAACAGGCCTTTGGCTCTATAGTTATACGGACATCTTTATATATTTATAACACTGTGTCGAAAATCAGCCTCGAAAGATGTAGGAAGTAAAGGATTTTATAGAATGTATGGTAAACATTACGTGTGCTGATCGATCCCAGTCAAATACGTCTCCGTACCAGTATGCGTATACGTATACCGCTTATTGTTAGTATCACTATTAATTGGTTTTGAAGTTTTTTCTTTCTTTTGGAAGTAGAAGTGTATTTCAATGAAACTATTCTACGTCGACAAATAGTTTTAAATCATAAAAGTATAATAAAACGCTGGAATATTTGATATCCTTTGCTGTTATAATAGGTATAACGGTTAGGAAACACTCAGAACTGTTTTAACAACTAGCTTGACGTGAGGTTGGAGTAAGCATGTCTGGAATATTCATAAAGGAATATAAATATGCAACATATGATAAATGTATGATTTTGTTTTTTTTGGGATATCTAATCCAAAGTCTTTATGGTTAAACAATAAATAAAAGACAATTATAGAAGAAAGCATGGGAAATAATCATTGAACTAAATGTTGTCAAAAACGGCAATTAAAAGGCCAATAAAAGCTGAGTAATTTAAATACGTAATATGTTGCCATTTGCGTGCATGTGAGTTGTTATAACTAGATAATTCACCACGTACAAATTAGAGCTATCTATCTATGTCATTATCAAAAATATAATTATATTATATAAAAATACATAAAGACTTATCTTATAAAGGACGTTACATAGTTTGGAAAACAATATATTATACACTGTTTAAACCATCTTAATGGGTTTTTTTCAAAGTGTATTTAATAATGACAACGTTTGATGTCTGGATATTGCCCGTCTTTTTACCCTTACCTGTCAATATAACGATTTCATTAACCATATAACGTCGGCATATTCAGTGAACAGAAATAACTGCAAATTCTGACGATATTTTTCTTCTTCAAATATTATTTTCTTTTTTAAACTGCCTCGAATTCCTTCAATATTATTTCCGTGATAATATTCGAAGTTATATAGCATTCTTAAAACCACATTCTGGTGTCTATAATAGTGTAGGTGATACTGTTTAATGTCTGGGTGTTACCTGTCTGTTTGTCATTGTTGTTTATTATCTATCTAATCCTTACTTTTCTTCTCTTTCAGCGTGTGAGTATCCTACTACAGTTTCACGGTGATGTATTGTCTTGTTTTATTGTTGACCTTTTTGTGCTATATCTGCTTTCCTCATAATATCATTAATTCGATACTGTTATACTTATTACTTATTTACTAGATTGCTGTATAAACATATTTAAACGTATACAAATAAAGTGGCATATTTTCTGTTTTATATGCGTCATATTGTTTTGGATGTGATACTGCTTATAACATGAACGTTTGGATATTCAATCTAGTTCCCTTAACATGAAATTAATTGTGTCATAATAACTCTTTTACGATTTCCAATGTCTCACAGAGGAAAACATTTTATTAGGAATTGTCTTAATCATGTTTCAATTTACATGTATGTATGAAAACATTGCATATAACCATGACATTATACCACCGTTAACATACCTCCAAGTTAAGAACGTACTTTTTCTGTAAACGATATATGTTCAATAACAACATACTTATGAAAGACATGTGTGATACTATCCCTTGATCACCGATGAAATTAAAACCCAAGTAGTTGCCATTAAATCTATGATTTAAATGAAGTCCTTTCAATTTGGTTTAGTAGTTGATTTTAATTTTTTTTGTCCTTCATTCTGGAACTGGAAGTGTATTTCAATGAACGTTTCTCCATCTACAAATAGTTTTAAATCTTAAAAAGACAAACTGCTGGAAGTGCTTTTCTTTTAGTTCTATTTGACAGTCCTCTGTAATCTATGTTGAGATTGTTACTCGATGGCCATAAATACACACCCCAAAGCCCAAAATAAAATAGGGTATTCGAAAAATAAGTGCACTTTATATTTAATTGAAACTCAATAGAATAAAAACTAACATATACTATTTTAAGTGGTATTCGTTGCACGAATATGGGAGTCATTTACATAGATGGATATGTACACTTTTCTGATCACTGTTATAATATTTAAAACG
Source organism: Argopecten irradians irradians (assembly GCA_004382745.1). Taxonomy (NCBI): domain Eukaryota; kingdom Metazoa; phylum Mollusca; class Bivalvia; order Pectinida; family Pectinidae; genus Argopecten; species Argopecten irradians. Next base: position 5,094 of record SAYR01014688.1, read on the forward strand.
ATGGTAGTTACAAAAACCTGATACATAATTGGAAATATACAACATACACCGAATATATATCAACAAATTTAGGTCAAAATATTCAGGGAACTTTATATCAACATTTCTTATCTGGAGTCAAATACAAAAAAAATGAATCAGTGCTATACTTATTTACATATGTAAGATATTTAACTTTGGATTAAGAATACGTCTTCCATACCTGCAATATGTGCCGTAATTACCATACCCAAGAATGAAGAAAAACTTTCAATTTGTTATTCACCACCACAGGTTGTCAAAAATTTAAGAATAACAACACTTAGAATACATACGTTTTAAATCTAGTACTATAATAAGAGATGAGAATGATATTCGGCAACACTGCCAAACACATTTACTGCCTAAATGATTATGTTTACATCCACAGTGCAATGAAATGAGTATAAATAATCAGACCATGAGACAAAGGTCTGTTCTATAGTTTCATTTTGCATTTATACAGTGTCATTAGTACTGGTTAAGTGATTTCTGCCAATACATTTCCATCTTAACATACATAGTCATAAACAAAATAATTTTACAGTGAATACTTTTTGTGTTGTCACTATTGTTTATAAGGATCATACATTTTTGTCTGTCTATTTAAACGATTTACAAACTTTAAATCATCAATAGAACATTCTGACTGTAAAACCTTAATAGATCATTAAAGAGAGAATTACATGTCAATATGTCCTCCAGTTATAGTATATACAACTTAAAGCTACATGTATTTGCACCAGGTGTCGTAAATACTCGTCTGGAAATACACAAATGTAGTATAATGCCACAGTCGTACCTTCATGCATATAGATATTATTTCCACCTTAAAATCAGAATCAGAGAAAAAATGTAAAATAATAGAATAGATAGATATATTTCTTTATTTTCTCTGGTTAGAGATTTTCATCAACCATATCTTTTGTTTACATCAAATCAAAACAACAAAGTATATACAAAATCATAGATAAAAGAAGTGTTCATCTCTGAGATCATTGCAGGCACCAGATCAGCAATGTTCATCATCATTAAAGCCCACTTTTCGTGGTCCAAGTAAATGTCTTTTGAACTTTCAAGAATAAAATTGCATTGTCTTTCGTCTGTTAAATGGTCGAATTTTACGTAATCTGATACGTCTAATACGTTTAATAAAAACTCTAATAATGCATTGCGACTTTTAAATAGTGCCGGACACCGGACTAGAAAATGAACCGTTATATTATCAGTTTCTTTCTTACATATTTTACATGTCACCGTGTTTTTCTCATGACGATATGATAATTTAACCAGTTCGACAAGTATTCATGTATATTTCGGGTATTCTAGACTCAATAGCCACAGCGGGTTAGGACCACGAGTGTAGTAAATTGAATTGTATGTCTGTAGTCTTTTTGGAGATATCATAGCGTCTTGCCAGTTTTTATGATATAAATCCTCGACTGTTTTTCTGCAAAGTTCTTCCGTGTTGTTCGCGAAGGACAAAATCCATCGAACATTTAGTCCAGCAACAAGGATGAGATGTTTAGATTTCCCGCAATGATGAATATATCGCGAACAAAACTTTCTGTTTTCATCATTATATCACCAAATATAACGGAGCAGAATCTAATCGTAAAGATACTTTTCCACACAGACTTACTACTTGCCGCACAAAGCTTATTGAAGAACATGAGCTTTCTACGCTCAACCTCGGTGTAGATGTCTAATAGCCCGATGCCGCGTGTTGTGACTAACGATGGAGACGTTTGCTCGAAACCTTGTCGAGTTCTGGGCGAGATTGTTGTGTTGGATTAGCCCAAAGCTCCGATCTATACAAAATTATGTGACTGAACCATAGATTACATGCGTTTACAGCGTGTCAATGGGTGCATACCTCCACTGTGTATGCCAACACTAATAAGATAATTCAGAATCTGTCTCCATTTCGCATATGATGACCTGATGTTTTTATCACAGTGGATATTTGCAGTAAAAGTTATTCCCGCGTACTCTTTGTTGTGACGCATTGGATAGGTTGTCCTAGCTTACATTCAGTGTTTGGAACGCGCTTTCTACTGCCTCTGTGAAACATCATTAGATATTTTTTACGGGATTATAACTCAAGCGCCATTTGCAGGAGAGACCGAATGCTATATCCAAGAGGTTCTTCAAATTACCAGTAGAGCAGTCCATAAGTAGGGTATCATTGGCTAAGAGTGTATGGTTCTGCTTTTGCATTGTTATATACTGCACAATACTGTCATATATTTAAGTAATCCCCAGTAGTAGTATTAGTATTCCTCTGAATTTATTCTTCATTCACTGTCAGTGTCATCTCGTTAACGTCGTACATTGCGTAACTCGCTGTTAGTGCTTTCTATATTTCGATTAAATGATCCATTCGAAGGAATTTGACGATTAATGTCATACAAGTAGGGTATTTCAAAAACAAAAACCTAAGAACTATTTCCAGAATACTGGTAGATAAACATGTATTAGCATAAACATTATACTAAACTCGATTACCAAAATCAAACACTCAGAACATTGTGAAATAAACAGTGTACAAATATTACATCAATGGCATCTAACTAAATCCTCCCAAAGGTTAGTTTATAAGGTAGACGATTACGTAGAATCCTCCAAACATTCTTTTGAATTATGTTTTAATTTATAATTTTAATTTATGTGAGTAACGAGTCCTACTTAAGAAAACCACATTGTACTATGCAATACCAAAGACATTTTGAAAGTGAAAACCTAAGTACTATTTTAGAACAATCTTTATGTAGAAATGATACTAACAAGGTCAGACATGTTCCTAATCAGACAATCAATTGATTTGTGAAACGTTTTCTAATAATTTTTCATTGCTGTTTTCTTAACGGACTCAAGCTGATTAAAATACAGTAAATAAAAGAAGCATTAAAAAGACGAATAACGGATGCTAGAGTACGGGAGTATAGTCCTATTCATTATGACTTTAAAGTGTGCATACTTTATGATAGAGAAGTCTATTTATCTATTCAGATTGGTTCAGAGATTAATGGTATGTATAATATTTGTACAAGACGTTTATATCAAGTTTTTACGTAATGTTTCCGAAATTATCAGCCTATTTTGTTAATTTATGTACCTTCAATAGTCACCTATGCAGCTAACAAAAGTGTGATGGTAACGTATATGAAAGTGATAAAGTAATGGGCAGGAAAAGAACTAACGTACACGGCCAGGTTCAATGTTCGTGAGCAAGACTTCGACCGGGTGATTAAACCTTCATTTTGGCCCGAAAACGTTCTTGTTCGTGAGTGGGAACACCGCGACCGCTTCAACAACAATGCGCGTGCTAACAACCAACCACCATGGCAGTGAAAGTAGTCCATAAATATCGAGTCTGTTTATCATTCATAATGATTGCTCTGCTCTCTTGGAATATAAGGGGTATTATGTACGGAACCCCAATGTTATCTAAGTTGTTAAAAGAAACAGACATAGCCGTTATAACTGAACACTGGCTCCTTCCAGAGCAGATTGATTTCTTGAATACCATTGACAATCGTTTCCGAGCGTTCGGAATATGCGATAATCGTAATCCTCTGGAACCTGAAAGGAGGCCTTGTCGTCGAGGTTTCGGTGGAATAGCTGTGTTATGGAGAAACAATATCAGTGTGTTGCCGATTGTGGACGAATGCAACGATAGAATAGTGTGTTTCACTGTTCAGCTTCTTGACAAGTCACACATATTTGTAATTGGAACCTTGTTACCATCTACTAATATTTCTATTGCGACCGTTTCTCAGAGCAGGGACATGTTATTATGCTAGGCGATTTGAACGCGCAGATGAGTAAAGCATTCTGATCAAAGAACCACGACATTGCAAATGATAGAGGTCTTCTATTAGAAAGTGATTGTAACCTAGTTTCGGTGAACTCCCAAGCTTGGGCTAAGGGCAGCTCCGCAACTTATATATCTAAAGACGGGCGTGCGGTGAGACGTTCATTGACCATGTTTTGTCCAGAACAATAAAGTTGATTGTTTGAGTGACTGTGCTATTCTCGACGATCATTACCTGAACGTTTCTGATCATCTCCCCATACGCTTGAAGTACCACGTACCTTGTGTGAATATCAAATGTGAACACAACATGCAGTCCGTTAATTGGAAAAAAAAATGTTCTGCTAAGCAGAAGGCTGTTTACGGAAACTGTTTGGGGCAAAAACTATGTCGCGTAGAATCCCTTTATGATAGGACACGTGACGTGCTTTCTCTTGAGGAGAAGTTCAAACTCGTTTCTAGCTGCATACATGAAGCCGCTCTTGAAACTCTTCCTCGGAAAAGGTTCCGACCATTCCTAAAACCCTATTGGAAATATGGTCAAGTTAAAAGCTTTCACTCAACAATGCGCGAAAAACGTTCAAAATGGATTCTTGAGGGTCGTCCTCGTTAAATGGACTTTGAGTCTTACCAACAGTGTAAGCAATGTAAGCGTGCCTTCGTAAAAGCACTCTCGGCGGCCGCTCGACACCAATACGAGCAGGACGACCTGAATGAACTCCAAAAATCAGCTGAAGTTGATAGCGGAACTTTTTACAAAGCGATCCGGGTGAGAAAAATAAAATTTCATGAATCCTCAGAGTTGCGAATTAATTGCACAATTTCACGTGATGTGGATGCAAATCGCTTGTTCTGGACGGGGCATTACTTTAAGCTTTCTCGGGTATCTGAAAACGATCACTATGATGCCGAACATAAGCTAGAAACTGACTCTAAAATCAGTACGTTGCATAGTAATGGTTATTTTAACCCCGACAATGTATGTATGAAGCGCATAACCGAACAAGAGGTGTCAAATGCCTTGAAAGACATGCAAAATGGAAAGGCAAGTGGGCATGACTACCTCTTAGCAGAACATATTAGATATGGGGAAGAACATCTTTTGAAGGTAATTACATGTCTTTATAACGCCATTATTGACATTGAAGACTATCCTGTGAGCTTCAAGCATGGCATCGTTATTTCACTATTCAGGCCATCATCAATGTAAAAATTGTTGTTGACGAAATCATAAACATCCTCACCATATCTGTCCTTGTTGATTTCAACCGATTTCCGAAGGCCAAACGGTTGCCAAATGTATGTACCTTCATCCGGTATTCAGTTAGTGGTTTGTCTGGGTCATTTTCAGAATGCCAGAGAAACCGAAGAAAGTTCCTATGTTCTTCCGTAACAAAGAAACAGTGAAACATTTGTTGAATGTCTGCTACAAAGGCCACTCTTTCCTTGCGAAAACGAATGAGAATACTGAGAAGGCTGCTGGTGAGGTCAGGTCCTGTGAGAAGAGCACTGTTGAGGGAGACGCCTTTGTATGTGGCCGAGGAGTCAAATACAATGCGAATCTGTGATGTTTTCTTCTTATGGTATACTCCAAATATGGGTAGATACCATTGTTCCAATGAGTTCGAAATAGGTGGCGCTATCTCTCCATGACCATGATCCAACATGTTCTTCATGAACAAACAAAAGTGTTCCTTTTTTTTCTTGGTTCCTTCTTAGGTTTCGAGTCAAGGATATGGCTCTGTCCATGGCTTGTGACCTGTTGTTCGGAAGGGGCTGTTCGTTGCGGCGAAAAGGGAGAGGGGCTCCCAGTTTCCGTTTTTATTTCTTTTCATTTTTCCTTCCATGATTTCCATAAATTCTCTATCTTCAACGAAAAGGCCAGGTTTGTCGTCGTCTGGGGTCCTGCGAAAGACCGAGTCATTTACGTGGAGCGAGCTTGTGCATGGCGACAGGATTGTAAGACGACCCTTTCCGAGTATTTGAGTTTTACTAACTTGGACGAAGTTCGGATCATGGGTGATCCCTAAGCAGACTTCTCCGATGACAACCCATCATAGATTTAGTCTTTGGGCAAATGGAGTGCCTTTGGGACCCAGACGCTGATCTAATACGTGATGGGCTTCCATGAGGTCACGGCCTATAAGCAGCATGATTTCTGTCCCATCTTGGAGTTGCGGGATATTCTTTGATATGTCTCTTAAGTGATCTTGATACCAAGTGACTTCTTGGGTTGGTATTTCATCCCGGGCATTAGGAATCTCGTTACATTCAATCAGAGTAGGTAGGTTCATGCTTGCTGATCCATCCATGGATTCTATCATGTAGCCAGATGCCCTGCGTCCAGAAGTAACGAATTGACCGGAACATGATGAGATCACGTATTCTGATTCACAACCACATTCCTGGAATGTTTAAAAGAAGCTTGTGGTAGCTAGCGACCTGTTACTTTGATCGTCTATAATAACATATAGGAGGATTTGGCGTTCTGGAGATTCTTTGGGTAGACTCTAGCAAGAACCGTCTTTGCGCATGATTTTCCGTTTTTGTTTTTACCGCACAACTGTGTACATTTGGCATTAACATCTGATGAAATATCCTTGCATGGTAGATTCCCCCACCATGGTCGCTCACGATGTTGGATACAGAAGGTTGTCCTTTAGTAGTCGTGCTAGTTGGGCTAGAAATATGTAGGGCAGTACAGTTCGAAGTACTTTTACAGCGGGAACAGAGCACATATTTTTCTTTGCAATCTTTCGCAATATGTCTATTTGCCTTGCAACATCGAAAACATATACCCTTTTCCTTCATAAACTGGCGCCTTTCTGCTATTGATTTTTGTTGGAAGGCTCTGCATTCATTGAGAGTATGTCTAGTATTATGAATAGGACACAGGTTCTCCTGTTGAGTATAAGGCTGTGAGATATTATCACTCTCGGATGGAATGTCCGTTTTCCTTGTAGATACGACAGGAAGAGTAGATTTCTTGCCTTTCTCAGTGTGTACCTGAGTTTTGTTTTCATTTTTTGTAGATTAGGCTAGGGTCGTTGGCTCGACTACTAAATTCGCGCACACAGTTGCAGAAAACCTTGAATGGCGGGAATCCCACAGTCTTATCCTTCTTATAGCGTGCCGCGCGATCTGTCCACTTGGATTGCATGTAGGGGGGGAGTTTTTCAACAATAGGAATTACGCCGACTGATGAGTCGTAGTAGGCCATAAGGGAACAGTAGTTTTCTTGCCCCTTTATTGATTCAATCTCTGATAGGATATCCGCTAGGTCATGTAGGCACTTTGTGTCTTTATTGTTAAGTTTGGGGAAGTTTGTGAGCTTATCACGCATTGAGGCACCATATCTCTCATCGAGTCGTTGCCAAACCCTGATGAGTCCGGACGATGGGTTGACGGCATTAGAGGATCTAAGGCTCTCAGCGTGTCGTTTTGACTCGTTACCGAGATATTTTACGAGCAGTTCTATTTTCTCGGCTGGGGTCACTTCCAGGTCAGAGATAACTGCTTTGAAGCCACTCTTCTATGCTGAGTATTTAAGTATGTTAGCTGTGATAAACTGTAAATAAATTAAGTGAAAGACTAGGATATATTTACCTATCCCCAAAAAATTATTCATTAAAATTGACAAACATCACATCCTACTGGTTAGGCCCTGTTATGTATATATAAACCATTTTTAAGTATGTTAATAACGATTAATGCTTCATTTTAAATTATACCTCTCTATAAACCTCGGATGTAACCATGTAATTCCACCACTGTCAATATGGCCCCAGTACTTTAGTACTTTGATTTTTTTAATTGGTAGATGTCTTTACAAGGACAATTAAAACAAGTGTCACAACTGAGTATATCCCTCTGTCACCGTATACTCAACAGACCATCCTCTGCCAGGATTTTCTTATTTTCATTCTATATTCTTAATTGTAAACACCGAGCATTAATTATGTTTAAACTAATCAAAGAACGTCATTCGCTTTACCGAATTATCTTTTTTTATTTGATGATTTTTATTTCTTTAAGTAAAAGTGTATTATCCTCAGCGCACTATCTACCCACAAATATTCATTAATTAATTTATGTCTTGGAACTCGTTGTCAGTGTTTCGTTTTTATGTTTTATTCGAGGCAACAGAAATACCAAATTATATCCCTCTGTCTCCGGTGTAAATAACACTTTGTCAACACTGCCATGTTATCCCCGTATTATAAAAATCTATGTTTATTGTAGCTCATGCATTGCAGTTTCAATGATAATATCAGAACGCTTCACCACCATAACCTCGGTTACAAAAAGTCAAAGTTGATGTATACTATAGACCGAATTCATGGTGTCTTGGTAAATTCTGAATCTGTCCAAATGTAAAGTTGTCATTTGAACGTATGGTATTTTATTATGCTACACATATAGTTACCGACTATATATTCAGAAATGATATAAAATGATATTAAGATATTTAGGAAAAATATCGTCGTGAACTACAACTCGTCGTTATCTATCATTATAAACCTCCCTTCATCGCATGGTTGCATATGGTTCTATTTCAAATTTCTGTACGGAAAATCAGTGCATTGGTTTGACATCGGAACAATGATTTCAAGCCTTTTTTTTAATGTGAAATGTTTGTTTGAACTGTAAAATAAAAGGACATACTGATTTCCTCCTATCAGGTTCAAAGAGGTCAAAGCTGATATAATATAAAACACTTGAATTCCTAGAAAGTGTTAATGATCTACTTTTTAGAAGCTTCTCCTTAAACATATTGCATTCACATACTTTTGTTCAATTATGCTACACATCTTAACACTGGCTGATCGCCCAAGAATAATATTACGATGATATCATACTATCTAGGATAATAATAACTTACCCAACTGGATTAAAGTATGACTATATACATTCATTCGGCTTATGGTCTCCATTTTGAATATTAATATGGGTAATCAGTGCATTTCACTTTCATTTAGCCATTGCAATCGTAAGGTTGAGGTAAACAAAACTTCAGTTCTGTTTTATCAGTACCTGAGCCTACTGAGATTTTGTTCCTTTCCTTTTTACTTTTTCCCACACCAGAGATGTTTACAGTGCCGTTACACAATGTCGTATATTTATACATATATATTTTATCAAACAGTGACACGTATTCAGGAGATTATAGAGATACACCTGGTTATGTAAAGCCGATTTATTAGCATTGTACTAGTTTATAGGCTTTGCAACCTGCCATACGTTTCATTTGCCGATCCATACCAGTTGTATCGATACGGATTTGCTGTATTCCGAATGGAACACGCTGTAGCAGCCAAACCGAACTAGTACAAGTACATGTGGTTCGTCTCTTAAAGAGTACCACTTGAGGCCAAAATGGCGAACTCGAGATATATTATTTGCCAACGATGTGTTTTCTGTGTTGAAAACCAGACCGATAGTATTTTTTTCTTCTGAATTACTTGATTATCTATTTCAATATATGCATAAACTAATAAGGTATTGCGTTTATATCTATTTTATTTTTAACACTGAAATACTTTGCTTTTTATATCCGAAGCCTATCTTGTATATGGGTGCCGCCATCATTGAATATTCCAAACGCATTGCTTTAGGGGGTGCCGTAGACTTTTAGAACGATTGGTACGCTCTGCATAAGGAACGCACGAAATGTTTCTATCGTTGTAGCTGTAGCTGTCTTATTGATACGGTTCACTATTTAGGCATCCCTGGATATTCAATAATCAGTACCTATTTTTAATCACTAAATATCGCTGAGCACCAATAAGTAATGATATATGTTGTATTTTCCTTACATTAGCACTCTCCAACATCAATTGATATTGGATTGTATGTATAGTCAATCGTTCAGGTAGATATAAAATGAATAATTTAATGACACTATTATACTTTGTGGTTGTTTCTGTTATCAGGCTATTGCAATGTAAAGATATTCAGCTTACATTTTTTTTTCAAATGAATGAAATCATTAAAATAAAAAAAGTTAAAATAATTATATCTGCTTAATGAAATAGTACATAAGAAACAAATAACTCGTTAAGTTGATACGCTAATATATACAGTCTAACTCCTCTTAACTCAATCTCCCCTCCTCTTAATAAATTGCATGGTCCCGACCGTTGGTCCCGGTGTATTTCATGTATATCTCGAACTGCTAGTCGCCAAATACTCATTATCCAATTAACAAAAATATACCCACTTTCCATCAAATACATAGTAATTACATCAGGCATCTCGATCTGTCGAATAGGTGTGTGGTCTTAATATTGCTTTTTACAGCATTGTTATGTACGTTTTATCCATTTCTATACACTAGTTGTATTATAACAATTGATTGTTTTATCAACAATTAAAATACTGTTAAACACAAAAGTCCATATGCCATTGACCGACTTGGGTTATTATAATTTGAGTATTTGACTGAATGACCTACCTCGGATGAATACCCCTTATTCATCGAATTATTAACCGGGTCCCTTGCAGTTCGACTTAAGGATGTGTCACTTTATTATGTTCGAGTTGTACGCAGAGAAATATATCCTTTATGTTGATTTATACCACCTCATTACATGCCGGTGACTATACATGTATATACCTTCTTTATCGTTTGAACTATTCCAAACAAATGTACCTTGTCCTTGATTTAATATCTTAAAGGCAGCAGTCATTTTACCACATTGTTTACCTTAACCTTCAAGCAAATGGTCATTTTTTTAAATAAGCTTTGAGACGTAATTAAATCGTCTACGTTACACTAATGTATATAGATATATCAATATTTACTTATTTCAAACACAATTTAAAAATCACTGATACAGAATGCGATATCGCAATAAGTTGAGGTTAAAACGCACCAAGTCTGCACTTCAAGAAAGATGCATAGGCATATCATGACATGTGTGAAACATATGTAAAACAGTGTCATATGTGTCTAACAAATAAATAGTTATTATGATTACATTGGTGTTTTGCTCCATAAGGTCTATTCACCTCAATTACCGAACATTTATTGTGAAGTGTTAACTTATGCAAAACTTATATTTCAAAATATTCAGTATTGGTATTTGAATTATATGTTATTATTTTCTTTACATTTTTTCTCAGTATTATATGGTTCAGTAAAATAATAATTTTAAATTAATATATACAATGTAATATGCATTATCAATTCTAATCGACAAGACACAGAACTGATATAAATTTAGAAAAAAATTATAAATTAAATCACAATAATAAAACACATTCTTACATTTTGCGCAGTGAAATATGAGGTGTTACGGTGAACATCAAAGCGAACAGTGAACATATTTTCCCTCGCTTTTGACCAATCGGAATGCAGCGTTGACAATAAAAATATTATGTTCATTGTTATGCCATTAGTTTGTTAGCAAACGTCTAACGTCATATTTTGCTCACAAAATACGACGTAAAAATTGCAAGACCAAATAACTTTGGCGGAACTAGATGGTCTTCTGTAAATGGAAGCATGAAAATAAATGTAATAAATAGAACATTCCTCGAGCTCGTGAAAAATAACAGAGTTTCCACCTCACTCGATGAAATATAACTGGTATCAGGAAACCAGAAATTTCCTCTGTGTATATCACGAAAGAATGATATTTTTTTTTCAAATATAGTAGTGCTATGCATGTTTGATCGACAGGACACATAATTAATACAGTTTTAGACTAATACTACAGTAAACGAAAAATCATAATGTAATAAATTAAATAAAATGCAATATGTATACGGATATTAGCAAATAAGTATTTTCAAACTATCGGTGTACATGTCTTTGTCGATAGATTTGTGAATTAATCATGACATATCAACCAAAAATCAATATGGTCAAGTCATGTAGCTAAAAATATTATATACATATATATAAACATGTGCATATTAAGTGGTTTTGTTAAAACAAATCCTTTAAAAACAAATATTGACATAAGTGACATGTGCTAAGGTCTTAAGTCTCAAAGGTTCTTACTTGTGTGTATTACAATATAGTAGAAGGAGACCAATAATCATGTAATCCCACAAAAATCATAGAAAAAGAATAACAGAAAAAAGTCAACCAAACAAACAAAACAAAGTTAGCTGATAGAGTAGATAATGCCATGAGTCCGTAACCCACTCCTACTCTTAATGATTCACATACGTGTAATGATACGTTTAACGACGTCTTTGATGGTTAAACAATAAGTACATGACCATTATAGCAACAGAAGAAACAATAATGGGTAATATACGGTATCAGTAAACTAAATATTGCCAAAATGGCACAACAATTACATTTAAAATTGTAAATGAAAATAGAATTATTAAAAATGCATGATTGATCTCTGTCAAAATCTTTTCTTGATGGCCAGTAATACACACGACAGCCCGAAATATGTTAAGGTACTAGAAAAAGAGATGCCTTTGATTATAAATTGAAAGTCAATATAATGAAAACTAAACTGTTAAAAGGATCAATACAAAACTGATTAATTTAAAGTATATAATTAGTTTTTTGTACCTACCATTACTAGATGACCATTGAATTCACACCACAGCTCCAAAAAAGGTATAAGAAAAACAAAATGCACTTTTGATAAATTGAAACCCAGTAAAATAAAAACTAATACATATGGTCTCTCAGTGACATCATGAAAACTTAAAAATGGGAAACGTTTATATGGATAACGGTTCCCCCAGTTATAGCATAATATATAATTTAAAGGTGCATGTATTGGCACCAAGTATAGTCTTCTGGGAATTGTATAATTATTATATTACAGTAATATTTCCGGATAATATCATACCTTCGTGCACGAAGATAATTATTTTAACTTACATTTCAATTTAAAGTACCAGTATTTTTTGTGTAAATACTTTTATAGTGTGATATATTATAAAATGTTGTAATGTACTTAAACATTCAGGTAGGTATTATATTATTTCCTGGATGTATTTTTCATTCACGCACCGTCTCGTTAACGTCGTATACCTCCCTGCGTATTGCAACATTATAAAATGGACACTAGTACAACTGATGGTATCTTAGTGAATCCTCCCCAAATTTTAGTTTATACATGTAGACGATTACGTAAGATCCATCAAACATTCGATTGAATAGTGTTGAGATTGATCTGAGTATTGAATCCTACTTAGAAAAGTCACATCGGTTGTAAAGAGTTTTGCTTTGTTGTAAATGTAATGTATTACTATGGCTTATTATCCATCCACGATTTGTTTCCACCTATAAACATCGTATAACTCGTCACACTGTTTCATATATAGTTCATTTAATGTTCTATTCGCGGCAGTATGCACTATCAATGAGAGGTTTCGACTATTTTGAAAGCGAAAACAAAGGAGTTATTTTAGATCAATATTGTTTGTTTTCTTCTTTTTTCTTCATTCACATAAGAGAATATCCTCAACGATTGTGAGCAAGTTGCTTATCATTCTCATTTTTTTAAACTTATTGTTGTTGTCTCAATATTTAAATATCCGTCCGTTTGTATGAGTTAAGTAATTTGCTTCGCACAGGATACACGGAACTTACTATTATATTAGTCTGATCAAGTTCAAAGATCTGACAAATTTTTCACGTTTGTCGAAGCTACACCTACCCACTGTATGGTAACGGGATCCGGCCCTGGTTGTTTGGTATCTACTTCTGGAAAAATCGTACCCAAAAAAATGAGAGGGGTACCTGCTAAACGTTTCAAAAACTTGATATTATTTCAATTGTTTATCGAAACCAATACAAAATTAGAGCAGTGAAAGCGTAAAATTTTAATATGTCCCACAATTGTATGTGAAAAATGAGAATAAGGTCTCCTTTATTTGTATTCAAACATTTAACCTGGATTGCATTTTCGTACAAAACTGAGACAAATGCGTGAAAATATGAAAATATCTCATGATATCGGATGCATTGCATTAAGATAAGATATTGAATGAAGAATTAGGATAAAACAAAAACGATCTACCACTTCAAATTTATCATAATTACACCATTTGTGCCAAAATCGATGAGGTTTAGTGAGCATGCTATGATTGTAGTTTACGTGTTTGGTACGCAAAACATTCCGGTTTGATATAGTCATTAGTGTGCGGTTTCATATAACAACCTGGTTAAATCTTAATCACAAACAGGGAGCCGCAAAGCGTGGATACTTACAATAAGCGGTATAGGTATACGCATACGGATACGGGGACGCATTTGACTTTTCTATATATTTCGAAATTAAATCAACTGCAAGATATCAACTCGAGTTAAGAACGTCGCATTTGTACATGCGTGAATAAAGGTGAATGTGTGAAAAAGAATCAACTGTTTTGACACGTGATTTTTGATCGATCAACAGGTCTTTGGCTCTATAGTTATACGTATATATTTATATATCTGTAACATTGTGTCGAAAATTAGTCTCGAAAGATGCAGGAAGTAAGGAATTTTATAGAATGTATGGTAAACATAACGATAATGATCGATCCCAGTCAAATACGTCTCCGTATCAGTATGCGTATACGTATACCGCTTGTAAGTATATCCCTAATAATTGGTTTTAAAGTCTTTTTCCTCTTTTTGGAAGTAGAACTGTATTTTAATGAACCTATTCTAAGTCCACAAATATTTTGAAATCCTATAAGTATAATAAAACGCTGGAATATTTGATTTTTTTGCTTGCATAGGTATAAAAGATAGGAAACACTCAAAACTAGCTTGACGTGAGGTTGGGAGTAAGCATGCTTGAAATATTCATAAATTATAGGAATATAAATATGCAACACATTATAAAAAAATGATGATTTTTTTTAGCTATATTATCCAAAGCCTTGATGGTTAAACAATAAATAAAAGACAATTATAGAAGAAACCATGGGTAATAATCATTGAACTAAACATTGTCAAAAGGGCACAACAGTTACAATGATAAGGACCAATAAATATTTCTATTTAGTTACACATTTAAAAAAAAACTATAAACGAAAGAATGGATTAACTGCTGCGCTCTCAGATAGGCTTTGCCTAAAATTATAATAATGTAAAAGTATATAAAAATAAATAAAGGACATTACATAGTTTGGAAAAAAGATATCATACACTGTTTCAACCATCATAAAGTTTTTTTTGTTTTTTTTTTTGTTTCAAAGTGTATTTAATAATGACACCGTTTGACGTTTGGATATTGCCCGCCTTTCATCTTTACCTGTCAAAATAACGATTTTATTAACCATATAACGTCGGCATATTCAGTGAACAGAAATAACTGCAAATTCTGAAGATTTTTTTTTCTTCTTCAAATATTGTTTTCTTTTTTAAACTGCCTCGAATTCCTTCAATATTAATTCTGCGATTGTATTCGAAGTTGTATAGCAGATTTAAAAACTAATTTCTATGTCTGTAATAGTAGGTGATGCTGTTTAATGTCTGGATATTACCTGTCTGTTAATCTTTATTTTCTGCTATCTAATCCTTACTTTTCGTCTCTTTCAGTTTGGTGTGAGTATCCTACTATAGTTACACGGTGATGTATTGTCTTGTTTTATTGTTGACCTTTTTGTATTATATTTGTTTTCCTCACAATACCATTAATTCAATAATGTTACACTTATTACTTATTTACTAGATTGCTGTATAAACATATTCAAACGTATACAAATAACGTGACATTAATAACATATGCCACATACATTGTTAATATAATATAAATTATATAAATAAAATATGCCGTCGTATGCTTTTTGGGGTGATACTGCTTATAGCAGGAACGTTTGGTATATTCAAAATGTTCCCTTGATTTTGATATATTTGTATCACAATAACTCTTTCACAATTTTGATATTAGTTTGTCCTATTATTTCAAATGGCTCACAAAGGAAAAACGTTTTATTGGGAATGGTCTTAATCATGTTTCAGTTTATATGTCTGTGAAAATATTGCGTATAACCATGACATTACACCACTTAAATATAGTCTTTTCAATTTGGTTTAGTAGGTGGTTTTGAAAGTTTTGTCCTTCCTTTCGAAATGGAAGTGTATTCCGATGAACGTTTTCTCCATTTACAAATGTTTTAAATCTAAAAAAAGTATAACAAACTGCTGGAAGGTTTTTCTTTTTTATTTTTTTTTGCTATTTGTTTTATTTGACAGTACTCTGTAATCTCTGTTGAGATCAATACTCGATGATCATTGATACACACGAAAGCCCAATGCAAAATAGGGTATTCGAAATAAAAGTGTACTTATTATTTAATTGAAACCCAATATATTAAAACTAACATATAAGATATTTAAGTGGTATTCTTAGCACAAAAATGAGAGACGTTTACATAGATGGATACTTTTCTGATCACTGTCATGATATTGAAAACGATGGCAGTTACAAATACCTGATACAGAATTGGAAATATACAACATACACCGAATATATATCAACAAATTTAGGTCAAAATATATAGGAAACTTTATATTAACATTGCATATCTTGAGTCAAATACAAAAATGAATCAGTGCTATACTTATTTACATATTATATGATATATTTAAATTTGAATTAAGAATACGTCTTCAATACCTAAAATATGTGCCGTAATTGTTATACCCGAAAATGAAGAAAAACTTTTGATTTGTTATTCACCACCACAAGTTGCCAACAATTTAAGAATAAAATCACTTTAAATGCATCCGTTTTGATGTTTAGTACTACAATAAGAGATGATAATGATTATTGGCAGTACTGCCAAACACCTTTACTGCCTAAATGATTATGTTTACATCCACAGTGCAGTGAAATGAGTATACATAATCAGATCATGAGACCAAGGTCTGTTCTATAGTTTCATTTTACATTTCTACAGTGTTAATTGTAATAGTGGGGGAGGAGAAGTAGGTTCCCATGTACCCCTCTGGCAGTTTTTCGAAACATGTTTTTTTAGGACCGTTATGATGTCTAGTTTAATTTTATGTTTGTTGCCATTGACAACTTATGTCCCATGGGGGTCATATGGCGGCCATCTTGGATTTCAGGTATCAAAAATGGCCAAAATGACACATTCGCATATATGCGCATAGATAGAGAACCAGACAACATTCAGAGGCAAATTAACACATATTTTGATATGATTGAAGCATGCTGAATACGATTAAATCATAATAATGATGTTACGTCTTCTCATTTTTGTGAAATGACGGTTAAACAATGAAATGTTCAGTTTATTATCCCTAAAAAAATCGATAAATGTCAGAATGTTTATCACAAGTAAAAAAGTAATGGTTAAATCAATACACACAGAGGCAAATAAACACATTTTTAAATATGATTGAAACATGCTGAATACGATTAAATCATAATAATAACGTTACGTCTTCTCATTTTTGTGAAATGCCGGGAAAACAATGAAATTTTCAATTTTTTTCCCCTAAAAAAATCGATAAATGTCATAATTTACATCACAAGTAAAATAATTGATGGACAAAACACCTTGTAACAGCCATTTTGTATTGCACTAACCCTTGTGTAAACACATGTGTACTATAAAAAGATATATCGCATGAGTGAGGTGGGAAAAAGAGAGGGACCCCCACCTACACACACACACAGAAAAGAAAACTCAGAAGAAAAAAAAAATTGAAAAACAAAATCAATAAATTAAAACTCCAAATATTCTGTCAACACACATTGTAACGGTTATTCTGATTTGAACTGACTCTTGTCTAAACATATGTGCATTATAAAAGGATAGATTTATGGTTTTTAGCAGAAGAAGCGAGATGACCTCCAACCCCCTCCCCAATAATTTAAAAGAAATATATTTCCGGATCCAGTTAACATCCAAAGGCTAGTTCACATGTTTTATCCATAATTCAGGCAGTCCCCAATAACCACAATAATTTATTTATTTTTAGTGAAAACAACTGGTTTCGAATCTCCTTCAATGTTTGGACAACCCCCCTGAAAAAGGTGTACCATTGTGATTCCTGCTCGCAGAAGTTAAAAACTACGAATACATATAATATCTGCTGAGGAGGAACAGTCACAGACTGGGCCGCCACAACGGGATCCTAGGAAAACAGTCAATTAGAATGAGAGGACAGGGACCGTAGGTAAAAGTCATTGAAAGTAGTCTGACCACGCCAAAAGGCAGCAGACATGATGTCCTGGAACCAGGACCCATTATGGAGAGCCAAAGAAGCCGCAAGGGCTCTAACCTCATGGGCCATCTCCTTGCATTTCGCCCCAGATTGATAATTAGACTGCTCATAAGCAATCCTGATCACCTAACATATCCATCTGGAGATGTACTGGGAGGAGAAATCCTGCTGACCCTGTTTAATGGACAAGAATAATGCATCGCCCCCTTGTTTTATCAAGGGAAAACCTAATCGTCCGACTGGGACAAAGCAGCCGATCATTCTCCCTCCATTCAATAGAGATTGTGAATCTTTACCAAAAAGGCAGGATCAGTGAGTATGGTAACAGAGCTATATCTGTCCCAACGAAGCACGATAAATGAATAGATGCATATCACTCCTTCTATGGCCTAAGGCAAAAGCAAGCAGGAAGTCAAAAGTAAAAAACTTAATTGAGACCGACACCAAAGGCTCTTAAGGAGCCCCTTTCTGTAACACAAGTGCTTGATTCCACTGTGGAGCTAACTGCCGTACCCTAGGCCTGTCCAGACTGAACCACCTAATCAAGGTAGACAAAGAGTTGGAAGACCCTAACTCTGGTCAACCATGAGAATGCAGTACACTGGAAATAGCCATGCGATAGCCTACAATAGTACTAGAGGCAAGTTTGCGTTCCCTAAGCAAATAGAGAAGGGAATCCGCAATCAGCTGGGCAGAGGCCTGATCAATCTTCCTGTCGATACACCAATCACAGACGATCTTCCATGCATGTTAGACGGCATGTGAGGAAGACTTATTGATCGGGCGATGCGAGCTGACAAGTCTTAAGAAAAGCCTGGCTGAGCGAGACCTCCTGAGATAGATTCCACGCTCTTGAATGGATCTTCCGGAACCGAGGCTGGCGCAGGAGATTGGTTCTGAGAAAACCAGAGTAATATCCACCAAGAGAAACGACAAGAGCTCCGGAAACCAGGATTGTCTCGGTCACAGGGGCGCTATCAGAAGGAGGGGAAAATGATGCTCCCGAAACTTCTATTAGAACCCTGCCCACCAGGTGGAATGGAGGGAATGCATCAGCATGTATCCCCTCCCAATCACGAGATAGAGCGTCCACAGCCCAAGTCCTTTGGTCCGGCACCGGATAGACAAAAGTGGACAATTAGTGGCGAAGTGGCGAAAAGGTCTATATGAGGTATGTTCCACATCTAGCAAATGCCCTCGATGATAGGGAGATTTAGCTGCCTTTCTGTCACAACCGGCTTGTAGCGCCTGTAAAGAGTATCCGCCAGAACATTCAACATGTCTGGAAGATGCTTGACTAAGAGAGTCAACCGCATTTCCTGACGGAAGAGAAGAACACGAATAGCGAGGGCACAAAGGACGTGGGACTTTGCCCCCACCCTTTCCTCCCAGATACGCGACAACTGTAGAGTTGTCTGTAGTCACACAAACCACCTTGGAATGTAGAATCTTCCGAAAAGCCTGCAGCGCCAACCAAACAGCCTTATCTCCAGCACGTTGATGTGCTCGGAGACCTGATCCCCAGACCACTCCCCCAACTGGCAATGGCCGTCAAGGTAAGCCTCCCCCCCAACCTGTCATCTGCCATCGCTCCAATGATTCCTAGACTTGGTGGAGTATTAGGGAATCGTCGAAATAGATGTGTACATTTATTTTCCAGGAGAGATGAAAGCCTACGCCAACATGCAGCAGTTTGATGAAAACCAAAGTAACAGTCGTGATACCGAAAGGATTTAGTTTTGTGGTAATGAGCTGTGCTAAACCATCGTGTCTTCAGGACAAAAAAAAACAAGGATAATAATTCGAACACAGTGGTACGTTTCGTTCTGGCACGAGCCGAAAATTTATGAAAAATTCTATGTTTCCAGTTGTTCACTAAAAGAGTGGATTATTACTGTTCTATCTACGTTCTAGTTGTAATTGGGGCCGAGATGGCTGATTGTTATGATGTCTCGACATATAAACACAATCCCTCCACCTCTGGGTAGCTTGTTCGAATTTACAGGGGCAGGTGCCAGTTATTGACTGCTTGCGGTGTTTTTTCTCCGGGAACACCGCCTTTCCTCCACCAATAAACCTGACACATCCTTACATGACCATGGCTGTTAAAAATGTAATTGTAGTTTGGAACTGTCTGAATCATAGATCAGGAAATATATAATTTATGTAATAATAATAATGAGATTTTTTTCTCTATGAGTAGTGTTGGGAGGGGGGGGGGGTGTCCACGATTCTTCTGCTAAAAAACATAAAATCCTTTTAAAATACACATATGTTTACACAAGCGTAAGTTTAATTCGAAATGACTGGTACAAGTTGTTTTGTCCATCAATTGTTTTACTTGTGATGTAATTATGACATTTATCGATAGTTTAGGGGAAAAAACTGAAAATTTCATTGTTTTCCCGTCTTTCACAAAAATCAGAAGACGTAACGTCATTATTATGATTTAATCGTATTCAGCATGTTTCAATCATATTTAAAAATGTGTTTATTTGCCTCTGTGTGTTGTCTGGTTCGCTATCCATGCGCGTATATACGAATGTGTCATTTTGGCCATTTTTTGATCAATTTCTATGGGGAGGGTGGTTCCTCTCTTTTTCCGACCTCATTGATGCGATCTATCTTTTTATAGTACACATATGTTTACCCAAGGGTTGGTGCAGTTCGAAATGACTATTACAAGGTGATTTAACCATTACTTTTTTACTTGTGACAAACATTCTGACATTTATTGATTTTTTTAGGGATAATAAACTGAACATTTCATTGTTTTACCGTCATTTCATAAAAATGAGAAGACGTAACATCATTATTATGATTTAATCGTATTCAGCATGTTTCAATCATATCAAAATATGTGTTTATTTGCCTCTGAATGTTGTCAGGTTCTCTATCTATGCGCATATATGCGAATATGTCATTTTGGCCAGTCATTTTTTAGGGGGGTCCCTCTCTTTTTCCGACCTCATTGATGCGATCTGTCTTTTTATAGTACACATATGTTTGCACAAGGGTTGGTTCAATTCGAAATGACTGTTACAAGGTGATTTGTCCATCAATTTTTTTACTTGTGATAAAAATTATGAAATTTATCGATTTTTTAGGGAAAAAAGCTAAAAATTTCATTGTTTTCCCGTCATTTCACAAAAGTAAGAAGACGTTACGTCATTATTATGATTTAATCGTATTCAGCATGTTTTAATCATATCAAAAAATATGTTTATTTGTCTTTGAATGTTGTCTGGTCCTCTGCGCATATAAAGTTTGCCTCTGACACCCCGGGGGCAGGAGAGGCGGGAAATAGAGATAAATCCTATAAATCGCTACTTATCCTAGAGTTCTGCATGGATTGTGGCCGAATCTGGCTATAAACATCCATGGGGGAAGGGGAACAGAGCTTCTATAAATATTGGCTCTGACCCCCCGGGGGCAGGATGGGTAGGGCCCGGTAAGGAAATTAGAGGTAAATATTCGAATTCCTTCAGAAAAGAAGCAATGAACCTGTATTTAGAACATTATTTGGCATTACAAACCAGGTGAGCGATACAGGCCCTCTGGGCCTCTTGTTATTTTGTGTGTTGTTTTTTTTCTTTATTTAAGTAAACATGTATTATCATCAGTTCATTATCCATCTACAAATATTTATTAACTCATCATCGTCTTGGCTTGGAACTTTCTGTCAGTGTTTCATACATATCGTATTGATGTTTTATTCGAGGCCGTTTGCAATAGAAATAACAAACTATATCCGGTATAAATGTCACTTTGTCTACACTGCCATGGTGTCTCTGAGTTATGAAAGCTCATGTTTAATGTAGCTCATGCATTTCAGTTTAATTTATAATGCCAAAACACTTCACTGCCATATCATTGCGTTAAAACGCATTACATTCAAACAAGTCAAAGTTGATGTATACTATTGATCGCAATGATGATGATTTGGCAAATAATCAACCTGTCCTATCGCAAAGCTGTCATTTGAAAGTATGCTATTGGTCCATATTCTATTATGCTACACAAATTAGCACAAACTAATTGTCTAGACATTTATACTCAGACTACATTCATAAAACCATAAAACACCCCGCAAATATAAAATACTGTTAATCTGAATTTATTTAAAGCATCTTCATCGAAAAGTATTATCAATGAAGGAATGGCCGCGGTATAATCAGAGCCCAGTAACAACCAGTAGCCAAAGAACCAAACATACCGTTGTCTCCCACGGTACCACGAGAGACCTGTTCCCACATCACTCTCGGTTTTCCTCTGGGATCCGCTCCTTTCCCTTTATAACAAACAGTGACATAACAAAATGACCATAAAATTTTAAATTTATATGAATACTTCCCAATAAAATATCGTGATATCCAAGCAAACAAATTAGTGTACTATTCTACAAGTCCAATTGATTTTTTTTGTATAAAAATCCAAAATGTATAACATTGGACATTCATACAGAAATATTTGTTTCTGATAAAATACTTTTTCAATAAAGAATTGAAAACTTTTAAATCAAACCATGAATGTGACCATCTGAATCACATTGACGCTGTAAAGACTTAAAATGTTCCATCACAAACCAAGATCACTGTATTGACAGTTCAGATATCTAATACGCGTGTCTGGTCTGGGATTTTGTTTGCATAAAACAATTCCACCACGATACACTCTTGAGTCCGCAGGGATGTATACCGTGCAGAAATAGACCAGGGACCAGTATTTTACGTCTGTTCTTGATCCGAGAAATATACAAGACATCCTGGCTGCATAAAGGTTCAAAAATTAAGCAGGGAGGGTCATTTGTTTTTTCAGCATGTCTTCTTTTGTCGTTGTCATATATGTGTTATATTTGCTTTCCTCACGATAGCATTGATTCGATGCCGTTGCACTTATATGTACTTACTAGATTATTGTACAAACTGTATTCAAACAAATACAACTATCGGGCATACTTTCTGTTATATATATATATATGAGTTTTAAGGTCATACTGCTTATTGCATGAGCGTCGTTAATATTCAAACTTGTTCCCTTATTTTGGATATAATTGAATAACCCTTGAACAACGTTGAACTAAGCATTAACTATTATTTCCAATTTCCCAAAAAAGAAATTATTTTATTGCAAAATGTCTGAATTTCAATTCATTTTACATGTATGCTATAAAACATTGGATATCACCATGGCATTACACCACGGTTGACATTCTTGCAAATTTGAAATCAATGCTTGTAGTTTTGTTTGTAAAGGATCTATATACAATACCAGCATAGTTATGAAAGACAGTTGTGATATTATCCCTTTGTAACCGATACTATTTAACTGTTAGCAATCGGTTGCCATTAAATCTAACTTTTAATATTTTTCGATTCGGTTTAGTAGGTGAGTTCGAAGTTTTTGTCCTACCTTTCGGAACTAGAAGTGTATTTCAGTGAAATTAGTCTCCATCCACAAATAGTTTAAAATAAGAAATGTATATTAAACCGCTGGAAGTATTTTATATTTCTGCTATTATAGTAGTTGTATTCGGCAGTGCTTTGTAGTTAAGTAATAATATTAGGGAATTTAATACAAGAAACCCTAAGAACTGTTTTAACAACCAGCTTGGCGTGAGTTTGGGAGTAAATAGGTCTTTGAAATATTGATAATGGAGTATAGGTATTATAATTTTAATTCCATCTTATTTTACATTTATGTTTGAGAACCTTGGATATAACAATGACACTACATCACTGTTGGCATTACTACACGTTTAAAGCCAAAGGACATAGTTTTGTCTTTTTTATTTTGGGTTAAGTAGGCTGTTTTGAAATCTTGTCCTTTATGGAAGTAGTAGACAGTGTACATGTATTTTAATGAACTCATTGTCTATTCACACACATTCTTAAACCATAAAAGTATAATAAATCGCTATAAGTATGTCATTATATTTGCTTACCATCATAATTGTTTTATTCGACAGTACTCTGTAGTCAAGTAAGAGTTTTAGTAAACCTAAAAAAAGTCTTTAAGAAAAGAAGTATTTTAACAACTAGCTTGGCGTGAATTTGGGAGTAAACACTTCTGAAATATAGCTAAAGGGTTAACTTGTTTTAATATTTGTAAATACAGTAAAACCCCTATAACTCGAACAGCAGGGGACCAGATCAATAATTCGAGGAATACAGGGTATTCGACTCATCCGAGGTTGGTCATGATCGATCGTTGACAGTCAAAATGCCCGGTCTCCCTATGACAAATAATGCATTGCAATGACATTTTAATTACCGTAATTTCAGCATTTTGGATTTTTTATGGAAGTGTTTTTGATAGCAATATCACGTTGAAAAAAATATGTATTACATAAGATGAGGGTTTGAAAATACTGACGACAAAGTAAATCAAATATAAACGATCGTCAAACGTGGTACTAAAATACCATATTGGTTAAAACAGACAATGTGTACAATTTCGATGATTTAATTACCAAAAATCATTTAACAGATTTACAAAATAAATACACACTATAAAGTTATTAACTAGCATAGTTACGAACAAACAACGATACCTATGTCTACCTTGTAAAAGCGTTAGGTTACACGGTTACACGTGTTCACGAGGAAAGTGACAAAAATACGATAAGCGGGAAAACATACGGAACGCACTGATAAAAACGAACATGGGTCAATGTGATTTGTACTTAGCACTATCAAATTTTGGTATCGTTTATATCTTTTGAAAAAAAAAAAAAAAAAAAAAAAAAACACAGAAATTAAAAAAAAAATATTGAACTTATACAGGAATTCGGACGTCAGCGATTTCTTCCGACTCTTTTGTCATTCCACAATGCGTACTTTCTATTAACACGAATAAACATATTCAGTATCTTCGTATTTAAGCGAAGATTATTACGAGAGAGACATCAATTATTTAATGCCTTTTCTGAAATATTCAAATACAGTTTGCATCAAACAACGACTGGAGATCGTGTAGGTAGGTGATACTGACACCGTTAATCCCTTAATTACCGAAAGGCATGATGCGACACCTGTATAAACACAGGTCGTGAGCTATTATCCGTGACGGTCGGTGCAGTCTGGTGTGACACAGGTAAAAAATTATCAAGGGCCGAACACCTGTTCGACGAATGCATGGGTATTTGCTGAAACGGGGATATATTTCTGTTCGAGGAATAAGGGGTATTCGACGAGTAGCTGTTCGAGCTATCCGGGGTTTTGTTACATAGATTATATAGGGACACGGTCAGGACGGTACGACCAGTTCGACGAATAGGGGGTATTCGAGGAATCCGGGTTCGAGTTAGAGGGGTTTTACTGTATGATAAAATACATAATGTTTAATGTCAGCTGTAGTATTCGACGTCTTTGCTGGCTAAACCATAAGTACAAGACTATTATTATAATAATAGGTAATGTACAATATCAGTAAGCTAAATATCACCAAATTGGCACACCAATTACATTAAGAAAGGGTAAACGAAAACGGGCATTATGAAAAAAACATTCTTAACCTCTGTCGAAATCAATTCTCAATCTCAATTGAATACACACTGATATGTTCTTGCTAATAAATTAAAACTCAACAGAATGACATGACAATTGAACAATTAAAAGGAGCAATAGAACTTGATTAACTTAAAATACATAATTAAATTTTGTCGATACCTTTTCTCGATGACCATTAAATACAGAACACAGCCCAAAATGAAATAGGGTATTATAAAAAGAACATTTAGTTAAAATAAACTGAAACTTAGTAGAATAAAAACTAATAATATGGTCTTTCAGCGAAATTATTAAAACATAAAATGGGAGACGTTTATATGGATACGTGTGTTTTCGTTTACCAAATTTACACCTATTGTGTATAATGAAATCGATTTGAGAAATTACCAAATCTATAACAATAACCATTTGTGATTAACCAGTGTATTAGGTAAATACGTGACAATAATTTGATCACTGTGGCAAGATTTAAACGATACATCGATAAGCCATTGATATGGAATGGGAAACACACCAGTTATATGCAATGTATATCAATAAAATCTAGGTAAAAAATATGGAGTACATGTATGTAATGTTGGAAAATATATCAACATTTCATGTCTATGCACTTGATTGAAAAACATGAAAATTGTTATAATTATGATGTTCAGTTCGACGAACCACTCTAATGACTAGCATACAGTGACGCTCCTTTAAGGTGGTAACTCAGGTACACACGATAGCCATGTAACGATCGTGCATTCTAGGTCAAGCAGATAGATATCCAGAGACTACATTGAACAATTCACACAAAGATATTCACAACCAATAAAATCCAATCGAAATAAATGGCGATACTATTAGTTTAATTATAGATTTACAACAACAAACTTTAAAAATAAAGATTACTCCATTCGAATACGTATCCGTATACATAGCATATATGTATACAGTTATTGTAAATAACCCTATTAAGCGGTACACGCATATAGATACGTATTTGACTTTACTTTCTATATTTCGGTTTTAAACCAATAAAAACAAATCGGGTCAAGAACGTCGCATTTGCACATGTAAAAAAATAAAAGTACATTCGTGAAAAACGTATCAAATGTTTTTACACGCAATTTTCGATCGATCAACCGGCCTTTGGTTCTACAGTTTTACGGACATCTTTATATATCTGTGACACTGTGTCGAAAAGCAGCCTCGAAAGATGTAATAAGTAAATTATTTTACATAATTGATAGTAATCATTATGTATACTGATCGATCCCGTCAAATACTTCTCCGTATGCGTTTACGTATACCGCTTATTGTAAGTAACCCTAATAATTGATTTTAAAATCTTTTTCTTCATTTTGAAAGCAGAAGTGTATTTCAATGAATATATTCAAAGTCCACAAATAGTTCTATATCATATAAAAGTATTAATAAAACGCTGGAATATTTAATATTGTTTGCTGTTTTAATAAGTAGTATTATTTGACAGTACTCAGTAAGGAATATTGGGAATTTTGGCTAGCTTGAAGTGAAGTTTGGAGTAAACACGTCTGAAATAGTCATAGAGGAATATAAATTTGCAACAGATTAAACGTAAATTGGGATACATATATTATTTTGTGTAGAAGGAAAGATGGGTAATAATCATTGAACTAAATATTGTCAAAAACGGTACAACAGTTACAATTGAATTGATTAATAAAAAAAAACTGATTTATTTAAAATAGGTAATTAAAATTGTCGCGATTTGCGTTTATGTGAGTTGTTAAAACTACGTAATTCCGTCAGGTACAATTTGTTAAGACTTTGTTTATGTGCACGTTATGATTTATTACATGTTGGACATGTTTGAGAATGTTTGGGAGTAAAAGTCTGGTGCTTCCTGTTTTAGTTTGAAATTAATAAAAAAAAATCTGAAATATTGGATAATACAAAGCCGGCTTAAGAATAAAGGTATGATATGGCTCTGACTTGAATGTATTGACCTATGGCTATTGTAAATTTGAGCTACCTACTTATGCCTTTATCAATGATACACAATCAACTCTCAGATATTGGTATAATAATAGATAAAGACTAATTTCATGAAAACATTATAAGTTACATAGTTTGAAAAAAAATAAAAAAAATACAATGGTAAAACCACCTTGATTTTTTATTCAAAGTGTATTTAATAATGACACAGTCTGATATCTTGATGTTGCCCGTCCTTTTACCTTTACTACCTGTCAATATAGTGATTTCATTTTACATATAACGTCAGCATAATCCTTCAATACTCATTCTGTGATTTTATTGAAAGTTAAATAGCATGTTTAAAACCAAATTCCGATGTTTATAAGAGTGGGTGATACTGTTTAATGTCTGGGTATTACCTGTCTGTTAATCTTTATTGTTTGTTATCTAATTCTTACTTTTTCTTTTCTTTCAGGTTGTGAGTATCCTACTACAGTTACACGGTGATATATGGTCTTGTTTTATTGTTGACCTTTTTGTGTTATATTTGCTTTCCTCATAATAACATTTATTCGAAATTGTTACTCTTATTACTAATTTTCTAGATTGCTGTATAAACATATTCAAACTATACAATTAACGTGACATATTTTCTGTTTTATATATGCGTCATATGGTTTTGGGATGATACTGCCTATAGCATGAACGTTTGGCATATTCAAAATGTTCCCTTAATTTTGATATAATTGTATCACAATAACTCTTTCATATTTTTTATATTAGTTTGTCCTATTATTTAAAATGTCTCACAAAGGGAAACATTTTATTGGGAATGGTCTTAATCATGTTTCAGTTTACATGTGTATGAAAACATTGCGTATAACCATGGCATTACACCACTTAAATATAGTCTTTTCAATTTGGTTTAGTAGGTGGTTTTGAAGGTTTTGTCCTTCCTTTGGAAATGGAAGTGTATTCCAATGAACGTTTTCTCCATTTACAAATGTTTTAAATCTAAAAAAGTATAACAAACTGCTGGAAGGTTTTTCTTTTTAATTGTTTGCTATTAGTTTTATTTGACAGTACTCTGTAATCTCTGTTGAGATCAATACTCGATGATCATTGATACACACCAAAGCCCAATATAAAATAGGGTATTCGAAATATAAGTGTACTTAATATTTAATTGAAACTCAATATTTTAAAACTAACATATAAGATATTTAAGCGGTGTTCTTAGCACAACAATGGAAGACGTTTACATAGATGGATACGCACACTTTTCTGATCACTGTCATAATATTGAAAACGATGGTGGTTACAAATACCTGACACAGAATAGGAAATATACAACATACACCGAATATCAATTTAGGTCAAAATATATAGGAAATTTTATATCAACATTTCTTATCTGGAGTCAAATCCGAAAAATCAATCAGTGTTTTACTTATTTCCATATGTAATATATTTAACTTTGAATTAAGAATACGTCTTCCATACCTAAACTATGTGCCGTAATTGTCATATCCAAGAATGAGGAAAAACTTTCAATTTGTTATTCACCACCACAGGTTGCCAACAATTTAAGAATAACAACACTTAAAATGCATCCGTTTTAATTTAAGTATTATAATAAGAGATGAGAATGATTATCGGCAGTCCTGCCAAACAGATTTACTGCCTAAGTGATTATGTTTGCATCCAAAGTGCAGTGAAATGAGTATACATAATCAGACCATGAGACCAAGGTGTGGCCTATAATTTCATTTTACATTTCAATAGTGATATTAGCAATGGTAAAGTGATTTCTGTATACTTTGTATATTTCCATCTAAACATACATAGGCATAAACAAAATATCAACTACTGTAACAGTGAATATTTTTTTGTGTTGTCACTATTGTTTATAAGGATCATATTTTTTGTCTGTCCATTTAAACGATTTTCAAACTTTAATTCATCAATAAAACCTTCTGACTGTAAAACCTTAATAGATCAGTAAAGAGAAAATAGCATGTCAATATGTCCTGCAGTTATAGTATATACAACTTAAAGCTACATGCAATTGCACCAGGTGTCGTAAATAGTCTTCTAGAAACACACAAATGTAGTATAATACCACAGTCGTGCCTTCATAAAATCATAGAAGAGTGTTCATATCGGAGATCATTGCAGGCACCAGATCAGTAATGTTCATCATCATTAAGGCCCACTTTTCGTGGTCCAAGTAAATGTCCTTTAAACTTCCAAGAATAAAATTGCATTGTCTTTCGTCTGTTAAATGGTTGAATTTTACGTAATCTGATACGTCTTATACGTTTAATAAAAACTCTAATAATGCATCGCGACTTTTTAATATCGCCGGACACTGAACTAAAAAATGAACCGTTATATTATCAGTTTCTTTCTTACATATTTTACATGTCACCGGATTTTTCTCATGGCGATGTGAAAATTCAACCAGTTCGACAAGTATCCATGTATATTTCGGGTATTCTAGACTCAGTAGCCACAGCGGGTTAGGACCATTAGTGTAGTGAATTGAATTGTATGTCTGTAGTGTTTTAGAAGATATATCGTCTTGCCGGTTTTTTATAATATAAATTATCGATTGGGTTTTTCTGCAAAAGTTCTTCCATGTTGTTCAAAATCCATCGAACACATAGTCCAGCAACAGGGATGAAATGTTTAGATTTCCAGTAATTATGAATATATCGGGAACAAAACTTTCTGTTTTCATCATTATATCACCGAATATAACGGAGCAGAATCTAATCGTAAAGATAATTTTCCACACAGATTTACTACTTGCCGCACAAAGTTTATTGAAGAACATGAGCTTTCCACGTTCAACCTCGGCGTAGAAGTCTAATAGCCCGATGGCGCGTGTTGTGACTAACGATGTTGCCGTTTGCTCGAAACCTTGGTACATCCGGGCGGCATATCGTTGTACAATTTCGAGTTATCGGCCAGATTGTTGTGTTGGATGAGCCCAAAGCTCCGATCCATACAAAATTCGTGACCGAACCATAGATTTACAGCTTGTCAATGGGTTCATACCTCCACTGTGTATGCCAACACTAATTCAGAGAATTCAGAATCTGTCTCCGTTTCGAACATGATGACCTGATGTTTTTATCACTGTGGAGATTTGCAGTAAAATTATCCCCGCGTACTCTTTGGTGGTGCCCATTGGATAAGCTGTCCTAGCTTACATTCGGTATTTGGAAAGCGCTTTCTACTGCCACTGTGAACACAATAAGTGATTTTTACGGGATTATAACTCAAGCGCCACTTGCAGGAGAGATCGAATGCTATATCCAAAAGGTTCTTCAAATTACCAGTAGAGCAGTCCATAAGTAGGGTATCATCGGCTAAGAGTGTATGGTTCTGCTTTTGCATTGTTATATACTGCACAATACTGTTATATATTTAAATAATCCTCGGTAGTAGTATTAGTATTCCCCCGGATTTATTCTTCATTCACTGTCAGTGTCATCTCGTTAACGTCGTACATTGTGAAACTCGCTGTTAGTGTTTTCTATATTTCGATTAAATGCCCAATTCGAAGAAACTTGGCGATTAATGTCATACAAGTTGGGTATTTCAAAAAAACTAAAAACCTGAGAACTATTCCCAGAATACTGGTAGATAAACATGTATTAGCAAAAACATTATACTAAACTCGATTACCAAAATCAAACACTCGCAACATTGTGAAATAAACAATGTACAAATATTGCATCAATGGCATCTAACTGAATCCTCCCAAGGGTTAGTTTATAAGGTAGACTATTACGTAGAATCCCCCAAACATTCATTTTGATTATGTTTTGATTTAGAATTTTGATTTATGTGAGTATCGAATCCTACTTTAGAAAACCTCATTGTACTATGCAATACCAAAGAAAATTTCAAACATTTTGAAAATAAAAACCTAAGTACTATTTTAGAACAATATCTATATAGATAGGATACTAACATGGTCAGATGTGTTCCTAATCAGACAATCATTTTTTTAACCGAAACGTTTTCTAAGAATTTTTCATTGCTATTTTCTTAAAGATGCTCCACCGCTGATAAATGGTATTTTTTCATTATCAAAAACAGGAACAGACGATTTAGTATGTTTCTTCAGTTACAAATGTTACTTACTTTACACCATTATCACCATTGAACAGTTTGAGCTTCTAATTTCATTTCAAGTTAAGGATATGAAAAATAATTAATTGCATCCCGAAAAAATCCATGGCACTATAATCTATATAAAATGAACTACTGATTGCGCATGCATCAAAGGCGAAACAAATAATTTTATATTATTTTTTTGTGTTAATTAGGCATATATATACAAGATTAAACACAAATTATTGTTCAAATGATGAATATCATTTATGCTCTGTCATCGGTGGAGTATCTTTAACGAAGTCAAGCTGATTAAAATACAGTAAACAAAAGAAACATTAAAAAGACGAATAACGGATGCTAGAGTACTGGAGTATAGTCCTATTCATTATGGCTTTAAAGTGTACATACATTATAATAGAGAAGTTTTAAATAAATAGTTTGATAAAACAGTATCTTAACATAATTACGCTGAGTTCGATTAACATAATCGACCTTCTGTAATGTTACGTGACATAACAACAAGGTACGTATAGTGGAGCGGCTAAGGTCGATTTTTCGGCAAAATCGTTCAAATTTTAAAGAAAGCATGAAACTTTGCATATGGCTTCTTTATGATCAGGTTTCAGGAAAATATAGACCCCAAAAATACACGGTCCCTGGCGGCCGCCATATTGGTTTTCAAAATGGCTGCCAAAAACACCTTCTGCGACCCATATCTCATGTTCTATACCAGCTAGACCCACACTTTAAACGTCTAAACCCCTATTATTAAAACTGAGAAACATTCTGTTAGTGTTTAACTTTATATAGAAGAGCCGCCAGTTTGTATTTCAAGATGGCCGCCAACTTTGCGAGCTCTATCTGAATAAATACATATAATTAGGTAAGCTGACTTTAAGCAAATAAACACATGCAAATATAGTGAAAGTATTGGTACTTTTGTATTGTTTGATACATAAATGGTTTGATTCTTATTTTAATTTCACAATGACGGCCGTATTGATTTCCTGGGTGGCCGTTTAACAAAATTATTTGTTTTCGTATTTCACTCTGTAAGTGATAGATTAAGTAACCACTCTTAACATGTTGATACATATGATATGCCTTGAATGATATTGGAATAACCCCCGAATTGCATCTCTACAGGCGTCACCAGAGGATCATCTTTCATGGGCTTTATCCACTCTTCAACTGGACCATCTTCAAAGTCGCAAGTCAACAGCGATTGTCCAAATCACTGCCCATATGCAGATAACACAAAGCTCAAACATTGTCACCTCTGCTGCGATCAATCAGGCGCCTTCTCTCCTGTTTTTGACAGTGGATCCACAGCTGATTTCTTGTCTCTCTTAATTATTTCCAATGTTGGATATAGCTTTTACGTTGAACATGCAGGAAACAGGGACACCCATTCCTACATTCTAGGGTATTGATATCTCCTACCAACCCTTCGTCTCCCCCCTTTCAAATCCATCCTCACAGTGTAACTCCTATGAAACTGTCAAGTCATCCATAAACACATCTAGACAAATACAATTCACCGTATGATCTCCAAGAACACAACATTAATTCTTCTCATGTGTATATACGAATCCTTTCTTCAGATCATACATACATCTGCCATCGCTTTTTACCTTTAGCAAATGTGATAAAAGTACTTTATTTCAGCGGCTACGACTTCTTTGTTGTTTACCTTTTCCAAGATGTCTGCCAATTTACTTAGCAGCTTCTCAGGGCGATAGCTATATTTTCTTTAAGGAGGTGGGGTTGTATAACGCGCAAGAGTTCCGATGGTACAATTATTAGCCTGCAGGTATCGCTCCCACCTTTTGTCATATATCGACGTCAACCAGAACTGAAATCCAAGGTTCCAGATGACCAATATCTGACTGAGTTAGTTTATTGTCTATGTGGTTTCCAGTCTTGTCAATCATCTACAGAATTTGCACGTTTTAATGCCCATATGTGAAGGCGATTGACAAAATGGGCCCAGATGAGGAAAAATCACATTTTCATTTTATTGCATTTTTTCATACCTTTAGATGTGAAAACCACATTTCCAAAATATTGAAGACGTACGAAAAGGCATTAATGAGATATACCACTTTGAATAAAGACATCATTGTTGCCTTCAATGACAAAATTAGCAACGTCAAATCACAACGTCATGAATCACAACGTCATATTATAAGACTACTCATTGGGCAAGATATACACAAAATGACTTTGCTGTTGTATTTTTACATGTATTTTATTTATATTCAGAACATAATCTGTATCTACACATGAAAAATAAACATATACATGTAGCTATGTATAATATATAAATAACAGTGATTTTACCTTTCTTAACTATGTCAACAAAAATGTTTGTTTTTTGATAGATATATATAACAACAGATTTTGCTGAAAGTTGTTTGACGATAGTTGTTTTGCAATACATACATATATAAATGGAATACTTGAAAACCAATCTGAACGAAAGTAAACCTAGGACACCATTCAAAGTACCTGTTGTATACACAATCGATACATGTAAACATGTGCATGTAGTCTACTGTTCAAAGTCCTAAATCTATGTGTGAAAGTTTTTATCAGCCAATGCACATGGATATACAAAACAGTGACATATATGAGCATGAAAAAATAAGATATGAAACATTTTAACATATACTGTGATTTTTTTTTTTTAATCTAAACTATCTCCTCGGTTTCTATTTCAATTAGGTCAGACAAGTTTGAGCCCATGCTGTGACATTAATTGGTTGAATAACTCAGTGTGTATTGTCTAGTTTAAAATCACTGCAGCAACAACTGATTCCTTTTTCCTCCCTTGGATACACCACTGATGTCCCAACTCACTTTACTAACTGACTGCGACTTAGGCTCAATTGGTTTGGGACAAACAATGTCTTTAGCAAGAGATGTTGAACAAAATTCCTTTATTTGTTCAAACAAATACCACTGTCGTGCAATATCAAGTTCTTTCCGTTCAATGGGTTCCGGAAGAATTCAAGCCACTGGGAGAGTGTCTTTGTTTGGCAGTAGGTTCACTTTCACCTCATCAGATGCTTTCCTTACAGGTGACAACACCAGGTTCATCTACACTTCCACAAAAGTGATGGTATTTGCTGATGTGTTTTAGAGGTGCTTTCAGGAGTGTTTTCCAGTCCCTAAACACTACAGGTTTTGCATCATCATCCGCTAGCTTTGGTATTTTGTGCCCATTCTTACTGGACTGCAATACTCTATCAGCTACATGTAATATACAAAACCTTTTAATCACAGTTGTCCCAGAATCACTTAACGCAGCAATAATTTATCTGTTGCATTAACTTGTAATTTAACACAACATTTTAATTACGAACTTTATCAGATACATGTACATCAATATAAATAGGAATCAATAGATGTATATACAAATAACTTATATTTCATGATACATGTAGGAGTTTCTTTTCGTCTTTTTATCACACAGCATGAATACAAAGACGGATGAAATACCTGTTTTATTGTCTCAGCATAATTTCTCCATTTCATTTTCCATAGTCCAAAGTGCCAGTCTGGTTTAAATTTTGTATGTCCTGCTATCATCATGGAATAATCTATCTTTCTGTGTAATCCTGAAAACAATTTTTCAGCGAAGAAATATATAAGGAGCTCAGACATCATGTACATGTAGCTAAGAATTAACTTAACTAATACAAGACATATGGAATGAACATAACAAAGAAAATAACTATTAATTTATTCATGATTTATAAAACTCATCGGTACATAATTATTGATTAGTAGGTTTTTAATCAATACTTATTTTAAAGAAATATTTATAACAAATAGGGATCTAAAACATATATCAGTTTAAACAGACATCAGAGAATCAAGAGATTTCCTGTTTCTAGATTATCCACAACTCTGACTCATCCTGAAGTCAATTAGAAACACAAAATAAATTATCTAGACTATCTTTTTTTACCTGTGAGTACTCTCCAAATGGCATACCACAAAACAACACTGTTTTTGTTTTGACCGCTACAGTTGTCAAAGTTGAAATGTGCCTCTGTTTCTCCATGCCAATGATATACCATGCTGACCACACTGTTGGCTCCCTTACCAGGATTCACCGATTCATCTACTAGGTACAATACCTGCTTTCCTGCAATACAAAATAGAAAACATTTTCTAGATTTCAAATAGTTAAAGTTCTACAAATGATCCATACCAAATTGCTGTTAACAGCATGTAAAGATTCCGATTATAATGTACTATTGCCGTAATTGCTTGAAATAGATTCATAGCATTACACATTATTTACAACTAATTCTTAGTCTGACAAATTCTTTATCAAAATGTTTATTATCAATTACTAGATTTTGGAGTCTCACTAAATACATCGTATTTCAACAGTTATCAGTTAAGTTGTACAAAATGTAGAGAAAATATATTTGATACTTGCATAGTAGTATAACATGGTAAAACATGGATAGTGTATGCATATTGTACATCTGTACACATATACATGCACATACATGTTGTATGTGTAAATCGTGAAATTTTAACATATGAAATATGACACTTAAGATACCTGATGCTTCAGAACACATTCCAAAAACATTACATTTCCTTGGTGTTCTAAAATACACAGGTCCCACTTGTTGGGAATGGTGAGGTACCTGTTGAGCATAATCCCAAGAGTAGTGCATGGCTGTATCAACTGATTGTGGCAAGTTCTCTGTAAAAATAAAACAACAAAAGATAAATGCACGCAAAAAAAAAGAAAAAAACAAAAAAAACCAACATTTTGTCAGTTTAATACAAGTATTTTCACAAAGACAATTTGACAGTTTATATTCATAGATTACAGGTAAAATTGTAGTTCTAGCCTTAAGATTTGTG
Organism: Argopecten irradians irradians; assembly: GCA_004382745.1. Classification (NCBI taxonomy): domain Eukaryota; kingdom Metazoa; phylum Mollusca; class Bivalvia; order Pectinida; family Pectinidae; genus Argopecten; species Argopecten irradians. Next base: position 41,578 of record SAYR01014688.1, read on the forward strand.
ACAAGTTATCGCCCTTGTTAAACTCTTGTGTTTTCATTTGAACGGAGCCCGGACTACACATCTGTCAAACATATCATGTCATTTGCTGTAAACCAATGAGTAAGTGATGAACTGTGCTAAATTGCTTTATTCTATAGTTATTCTGTCAAATTAAGATAATGTCTCATTCGATTGATCTTGCGCGTTTTGTTATTATATATATATGTTTTGGCATATACACATACACAGCGTGTAGGTAAATCATAACATATGTGTTTACAAACATGAAAGCATGTATATGCTGTCCATCTTTATAGTTTTTGTAATATTGTTTATTTTATAGTTTATTACCCTCTCCTAAGGTCCTGTAATTTTCAAGAAATAAAATCTTAAACGCCACAATATGTATGTACCAGAACTTGGTCTTGTACATGTACATGTACCTAATTTACTGAATTAGTTACAGTTCTATATTAAATATAATTCTACCATTAAAAGCAACACCTGAATCTATTGAAATATCTTTGATTGTTATCTTTTTAGTAATAAACACTGTACATGTAATTTGCATTGTACAAGTCATGTATATTGTTCTTAAATATCGAACTTACCATTGGACTCATTACTACCTCGCTGCTTCTACATTGTTTCCTGTATGGATCTTTTTCATCCTTTGCTAGAGTGACATGTGCATTGTAAGATGTCAAGAGAAAGTTCCTTCCATAGCCTCTGAAATGTCATCAGACTTACTTGTCTGCATCCTGTTTTTCTGATAGAGTTTGGTACATATTAAAAATATCTGATAATTTATCCGATGGCAAAAAAAAATATTTCTCTCTTATATTTACAAAGGAATATTTTGATTCCTTCCCTGTCATCATAGGTAAGACCATGAACAGGTGACTTTCCAACTCTACCGTGGACTCTAGGTCTTAATCCATCATTATCAAGCGATTTTGCAATAGCTAATAATTTCTTCTTTTCAACATATGTAAAAAGCAAAACGTCTGACGACACACCCTGCTACCATTGAAGTAATACTCCCAGTACGGTCTTTCACTTTCTCTATTCTCTAACTTTGTGCTTTTTTTGACTGTGTGCTGTATCCCGACCGTCTATGTGCAAATAACTGAGATTTTATTATGAGATAAAGTTTTTCCCGTGACAGCTCCTTGCACGACTCTCTGTAATCTACAATGTCGTTGAAATCGAAAATTGAACTACACGGTCGTCCATTAAAAACATCTTTACAACCACAAGTGTCATTACTGAATTTTGACTGAATTATGTATTCCTTATTATCCTCGTCGCGCAATTTTAGAGCAACATTCAGACATCCTCGCTTTCCTCCGAATCGGACTCGTAATTTATGTTATCTTCATCCGACAAATTTTCAGAATTTTCACATTCTACATGTAAATTTGGACAAAAGTAAAGTTCATCTACCTCATTCAATTCTGTAATTGAATGGTATATCTTGGTCCTCCAAAAAATCAGATGGAATGGTACTGGTACAGCTCTCCTGGCTCATAGTTCATGATGGTTTAATTTCGTAACTACTGTAAACAAACTACGCTGTTCCGCCGACAAAATATTGTATGTTAGAGTTATCTCCCATTGATCATTCAGTCGAAAAACGGGGACACGATAAGTAACCACTATATCAATTTCATTTAATTTACATTAAATTTTCGGCGTTTGTTGAAAACGCGAGAACAATGCCTCCAGCGTTGGCATCTTTGTGGAAATTACACGTGTATTTATTCCAGCTACTTGTTTAATGCTATATCAACCAACCGACACTTCTGACTTGTTGACAAGGAAAATACGTACGTCTAAACATTTGATTTAATTTGATTTTTATTAGCTGGGCCTGTTTCTCTAAGTACACATAAAATGCGTGGTAAATGAACGATGGTAAATACAATTTTCTGAAATGCACGTGTTTAAGTCGACACAATTGTGCGCAAAACTTTAACGTCATTTTTCTCGACGTCACAATCGCCACATCTGAACCCATTTTGTCAGTCGCCGTCACATGTATGTTTTCTCTTTGAAGACTTATTTTTCACTTTACCAGTTAAGTCAGTAATGCTATTGGGAGTTCTACCTCGGAGGATCAGCTTGTATTTGTAAAGCTTTGACATAGCGGTCACCATAACTAACTTCGGGACTTGCTTGTCGTTTATTCTAGTGCCGCTACAGGCAATTTGATAGACGTACAACCAGGGGTCATGTCAGACGAGGTAAATATTCAAACACGATCCTCCATTCCAAATACATAAATGATATAATCCTCAATTGTTATTTGCAATTTGAATCTTTCGGAAACACCTCAGTTTATCTGATATCCTATCTCTCTCCCAAATGACATTAATGAGTTCCAACAGTATCTTATGTAATGTTTGGGTACATCTTGCATTTGTAGACAGTGTGAGGTATAACAATAGGACATTATGCTGATGTAGTGAAGATCTCCATCAGAATAGGCTACTTCCAATTACATGATATAGTTCTTGTACGAGTGTTCTTTCAAGAATGACAAATATTGCTATCGTGTAAAATTTCATTCTAGAACTATAATTATATTTTTGGCATGACAATGGGTGTGGGGCATGCTTTCAAGGCTGCTGTACTCTGCAAGAGTTAAAGGTCCGCTACCGGTACGAAATGATGAAATTGTTGAACGTTTTCTAATGACCGTTGTGAAAGTTAATCACAGTGTGTGTATAAGGACGACGTCGGGGATCATAAGCGACCCGTTTTATGGAATTTTACGTTTGTATTTAATTTATCTATTCAGATTAGTTCAGATAATAATGGTATGTCTAATATTTGTAGAAAAAGTTAATATCAAGTTTTTACGTAATGTTTCCGAAATCAATTGTGATATCATTATTATATACAGATTTAGGTCAAAGTAGTAAATTGGCGGCCATCTTAGAATACAAAATGGCCTCTTTTTTACATGAAGTTTAACACTACCAGAATGATAGTAGTAATAAAAACAATAAGTATCAATACTATCCGTGTAGACGTTTAAGAGTGTTAACTTGATTTTTACAGATAAATAAACAGCTTGATCTTATACAGTAATGTTGGATTTCAAAACGGCGGTTATTTTGAAATCCAACATTGCCGTATAAATCAAAATAATAATCAAATTATTTATGTATTAAACACTTCAAAAGCATGGATACTCTCACTTTATTTGCAAGTGTTTATTTGCTTAAAGCAAGATTAATCAATTAGATGTATTATATACAGATATAGCTCGCAAAGTTGGCGACCATCTTGAAATTTAAAATCGCGGTCCTTCTCAATGAAGTTAAACGCCATCAGAATGTTCCTAAGCATCAATAATATTGGTGTATACGTTTAAAGTTTGGGTCTAGCCGGTATAGAACATAAGATATGGGTCGCAGAAGGTGTGTTTTGGAGGCAATTTTGAAAACCAATATGGCGGCCGCCAGGGACCGTGAATTATTGGGGTCCATGTTTTCCCTGAAACCTGATGTATTTTCATGCTTAGCCGCTCCACTAGTATTTCAACATAATAGAAGGAAAATTAAAAAGGTAATCTAAAAGTATAGGTATAAGTTAGACGACGGCATAGATGAAAACGTAATCCACTCCCACCCCAAATGCGTTTATTGATACTTGTAAAGACAAGTCTGGCGCTACCTTGAATGCGTACGGGTTTGGTCTTAACATACACATGTAAAAAAACTATTCCATGCTAATTCCATACGTTCATGTCACGAGTATAAAAAACTAAGTATTAATCGTTATTAATACTTAGTTTTTTATACTCGTGACATGAACGTATTTAACATTCGGTCTTATTCGAGTTATTCAGTGTAATCATATTTTAATTAAGTTTGATTATACCTGTATGTCTGTTAACCTTGGATGCAATCATGTCATTACACCACTGTCATTATGGCCCCAGCACTTTAGTATTTTTAATTGGTAAATGTCTTCAAACTATCTCTTTACAATTATAGTAACAATTTATTGTCATAATTGACTAATATGTGTATCCTTTTGTCACCGTATACATAGCAGACCGCCCTATATAAGTGGATACATTTATTCCTTCTTTTAAACGCCGATAATTAATTATATCTAAACTACTTTTATAACATCATCTGACTTATTACTTACCAAAATTAATATTTTATTTGGTATATTTGTTTCTTTAATAAAACATGTATTATCATTCGTTCATTATCCATACAAACATATTTAATAATTCATCAGCGTCTTTGAACTCTCTGGTAGTGTTCCATACATATCGTTTTGATGTTTTATTCGAGGAAATTTGCAATAGAAATAACATACTATATCCGGTATAAATGTCACTTTGTCTACACTGCCATGACATCCCTGAGTTATAAAAGGTCATGTTTAATGTAGGTCATGAATTGCAGTTTAATTGATATCATCAAATCACTTCACCTCCATAACATTGCGTTAAAAACGCATTACATTCAAATAACTCAAAATCGATGTATACTATACACCGTATTAAGGATGTCTTGGCGACTTATTCGTGCACATACATAGTTATTTCCACTTACATTTCAATTTAAGGTACCAGGGATTCATGTGGAAATCACTTTAATGTTATGACTATGCGCCAACTCAAAGAGTAGGTAATCACTTGGCATAAAATTAATCAAACGGAATTTTAAAATGGGAAATAGTATCAATAACATAATAAAACAATGTGTTTTGTTTTGATTTTTGCCATGTGTAAATGTGTCGATCGCAGAGAAGGAGAATATAAAGACTGTATAATAGCAGACATTTTAAATGGTGTGTTTATTGTTCTGCTTTTGCATTGTTATATATTTCACAATATTATCATATATTTAAACAAACATTGGTGTCAGTACTAGTATTTCTAGTGTATTCTTTATTCACTGTCACTGTTATCTCGGCAACGTCGTACATTGTATAACTCGCTGTTAGTGTTTTGTATATTTCGATTAAATGTTCCATTCGAAGGAATTACGCGATTTATGTCATACTAGTCGGATACATTTGTATTTCAAAAACAAAAACCTACGAACTATTCCCACAACACTGGTAGATAAACATGTATTAGCAAGATAATTATATTAAAGTCGGTTACCATAATTGATATAAAAACACTTCATAAGTGTATCTCAACATTGTGAATGAACAATGTCTAGTACATCAATGGCATCTACGTGAATCCTCCTAAAGATTAGTTTATAAAGTATACGATTACGTAGGATCCTCCTAAAATTCATTTGAATTACAAATGAATTTTAAAATTTTAATTAATATGAGTTTCAATTCCTACTTTAGAAAACCATATTGTACTATACAATACCAAAGAAAAGATTCGAACACTTTGAAAATGGAAACATTTTTTCATTTTTCATTATGTTCATCGAATGCAGCCATAATCATGTTAATGTAATGTTTCAATCAATGTATTTGTTTGAAATGTATAATGATGTATGTACCCTTTTAAAATTATACTGGAGTTAGGACGACTATTCTCCAGTATAAACATTCCGTTGTTAGTCGTTTTTAGTGTGCGCCTTTTTATTTAATCTATTTTAATCAGCTTGAGTTCGTTAAGAAAACAGAAATGAGTCTCATAGTATCTGTTATTCTTAGAAAACGTCCACTAAATTAATTTAAGTATCCAATTAAGAACATATCTGACACTTGTTAATATCCTACCCAAACAAGAATATTATTCTAAAAAAAGTTCTCTAAGGTTTCCAA
>SAYR01014688.1:56957-68602 GCA_004382745.1 Argopecten irradians irradians
TATGGTGATGATAAATCATTGGTCTAGTCAGCGATACAAACTTTAACAGTCAGTGATGTGATGTAGAATAACAAAAGATAAGATAATATTTCAGTATGTTAGCTGTAAAAACAGTAAATAAATTAAGTGAAAGACTAGAATATATTTACCTACCCCCAAATTGTATTTATTAAAATTGACAAACATAACATCTTACTGGTTTGGCCCTGGTATACATATATATAACCATTTTGAGGTATGTTAATAACGATTAATGCTTCGTCTTTAATGCCGTCATAAGAAGTTTTGTTTTAAATACTATTAACATTAGGTCTGATTTTTTGAATAATTGTTAAAATCAATATAACATTTAGCATTCTGGCACATATTACGTACTTGTGTGCATGTAAACACTAGGAAAATATATCACATTGATGTTTTCAAAAAAGCGTAATATTCAGTATAAACATATTTGAATTAAGTATGAGTATACCTCTCTATAAACCTCGGATGTAACCATGTAATTCCACCACTGTTAATATGGCCCCAGAACTTTAGTACTTTGATCTTTTTAATTGGTAGATATCTGCAAACTATCTCTTTACAAGGACAATTAAAACAAGTGTCACAACTGAGTATATCCCTCTGTCACCGTATACTTAACAGACCGTCCTCTGCCAGGATATTCTTATTTTTATTCTATATTCGTTATTGTAAACGTCGAGCATTAATTATGTTCAGAGAACGTCATCCGACTAACCGATTTTTTTTTTATTTGGAGATTTTTATTTCTTTAAGTAAAAATGTATTATCTTCAGAGCATTATCTACCCACACATATGTATTAATTAATTTACGTCTTGGAACTCACTGTCAGTGTTTCATTCATATCCTTTTGATGTTTTATTCGAGACAACAGAAATAATAAATTATATCCCTCTGTCTCCGGTGTAAATAACACTTTGTCTACAATGCCATGTTATCCCCGTATTATAAAAGTCTATGTTTAATGTAGTTCATGCATTTCAGTTTCAATGATGATATCAGAACGCTTCACCGCCATAACCTCGTGTTACAAAAGGTCAAAGTTGATGTATACTATTGACCGAATTAATGATGTCTTGGTAAATTCTTAATCTGTTCTAATGTAAAATTGTCATTTGAACATATGGTATTGACTTTTATTATATCATGCTACACATATAGACACTGACTATATATCCAGAAATAATAATAAGATGATATTTAAGATATTTAGTCAACTGCGAATTATCTATCATTGTGACATATACCGGGTCCGTACCAATCACAATTTAACCGATGATCTATACAGTGTCTACATTATGTACGGTTCCTATCAAATTTACTCAGTGCCAATATATTACATATATTACACAGCTGACCTTGCTGTGATCCTATATACTCTCTAGATCCCTAAATATTGTAATCGATAATATCAATCCTAATGATTACTCAGCGCCTCTGAGTGATCATGATAACCTAACTTCAAAATATCCAAACAGAATAAATCATACAGAACAGTATAACAATTAAATGATTACCAAAGACTGAGTGAATCGTTAAGCCTATGCGGGTAGTCTCCCCTACCTCGGGTGATTCGATAATCCCTACTCGCACATATATAATAAGAGAACGATAAAATAATGTAAATTATCTATAAGAACCTTTTCCTAAGGCCTAACACAACCGAGCTACCGAGTACTCAAAATCACTGTGTACTCACAGTACCCATAGTTGGGAAGGAGAAATAGGTTCCCATGTACCCCTCTGGTAGGTTTTCGAAACATGGTTTTTTGGGACCGGTATGATGTCTAGATTCATTTTATGCTTGTTGCCATTGCCAACTAATGTCCCATAGGGGTCATATGGCGGCCATCTTGGATTTCAGGTATCAAACATGACCAAAATGATACATTCGCATATATGCGCATAAATAGAGAACCAGACAACATTCAGAGGCAAATAAACACATTTTTTGATATGATTGAAACATGTTGAATACGTTTAAATCATAATATTGACGTAAATACAATGTATTACTATGGCTTATTATCCATCCACAATTTTTTTCACATATAAACATCGTATAACACGTCACACTGTTTCATATATTTCATCTAATGTTCTATTCGCGGCAGTATGCACTTTCAATGAGAGGTTTCGAATATTTTGAAAGTAAAAACAAAGGAGTTAATTTAGATCAATATTTTTTTTTCTTCACTCAGATAAGAGAATATTCCTTACGATTGTGAGCAAGTTGCTTATCATCTTCATTTTTTTAAACTTATCATTGTTGTCTCAATATTTAAATATCAGTTCGTTCGTATGAGTTATGTATTTTGTTTTGCAAAGGATACATGAAGCATACTATTATATTAGTCTGAACAAGTTCAAAGATCTGATAATTTTTTTTTCAAGTTTGTCGAAGCTACACCTACCCACTGTATGGTAACGGGATCCGGCCCTGGTTGTTAGTTATCTATTTCTGGAAAAATCGTACCCAAAAAAATGAGAGGGGTTCCTGCTAAATCGTTCAATAACTCGATATTATTTCAATTGTTTATCGAAGCCAATTCAAAATTAGAACAGTGAAAGCGTAAAATTTTAATATGTCCCACAATTGTATGTGAAAATGAGGATAAGGTCTCCTTTATTTGTATTCAAACATGTAACCTGAATTGCAATTCCGTACAAAACTGAGACAAATGCGTGAAAACATGAAAATATCTCATGATATCAATGCATTTCATTAAGATAAGATTTTGAATGAAGACTTAGGATAAAACAAAAACGATCTACCAATTCAAGTTTATCATAAATACATCATTTGTGCCATAATCGATGATGTTTAGTGAGCATATTATGACTATAGTGTACGTGTTTGGTACGCACAAAATTCCGGTTTGGTATAGTCATTAGTGTGCGGTTTCGTATAACAACTTGGTTAAAGGACTTAATGATATTTTTGTTGAAAAGTATGTTTTTGCTATATAACCAAAGTAAGTGTGCATTAATTATGCAAATTTGAAAATTATGTCAATTTTGACAATTTTTTAAAGTTTTTTCTTTTAAAAGCAATAGAGCACAACCTGGAAAAAACTTTATATTGTAAGGGAATTAACAGACACGCAGAATACATCATTTTGAGAAATAAAAACTGCATAAAAAGGCCAATTCTGATGATTTTTTTACATTCTGCATAATTTGTGTATAATAACAATGGTTGCCGTGGCAACTAGAAGTGCTATATTAACTATTAGCACTATTAAATATGTCAGGTATGCAGTTAATATTTGAAATGCAAGAATAACATCTTGAAATAACAAATTTTGAAAAATAGCGGATTTGGGGGCCACAAAAGACCCTTACCATACCTAGCCCTTTTAATCACAAACAGGGAGCCGCAAAGCGTGGCATAATGCCCCGCGCTCCACAGTTGTTATATGTGAAAACCCAAATATCAAGCTCAAAGTAAGAGTTATTAATGTACATGTATAACTTTAAGTTCGTTACATGCTTAATAGTGATACTTACAATAAGCGGCATATGTATACGCATACGGATACGGGTACGTATTTGACGTGAATTTCTATAGTTCAAAATCAAATCAACTAGTATATATAAACTCGGGTCAAGAACGTCTCATTTGTTCATTTGTGGAAAATTAGTCTCGAAAGATATAGGAAGTAAAGGATTTTATAGAATGTATGGTAAACATACCGATAATGATCGATCCCTGTCAAATACGTCTTCGTATCAGTATGCGTATACGTATACCGCTTATTGTAGGTATACCTAATGATTGGTTTTAAAGTCTTTTTCTTCCTTTTGGAAATAGAAGTGTATTTCAATGAAATTATTCTGAGTCCACAAATAGTTTTAAATCATAAAAGTATAATAAAACGCTAGAATATATGATATCTTTGCTGTTATAATATGTATAAAAGATAGGAAACACTGTTTTAACAACTAGCTTAAGGTGAGGTTGGGAGTAAGCATGTCTGAAATATTCTAAAAGGAATATAACTATGCAACGTATTATAAAAACTGATGTTTTTTTTTGTTTGAGCTATTTTATCCAAAGTCTTGATGGTTAAACAATGAATACAAGACAATTATAGACAAAAACATCGGTAATAAACATTGAACTTAATGTTGTCAAACACGGCACAACAGTTACAATTAAAAGAACCAATAATAGCTGATAATTTTAAATACGAAATAAAAATCTGTTGCGATTTGCGTGTTGTTAAAAGTACATAATTCCATCACATATTGTAAGTACAATTAAATCTGAAAATGTAAATGTTTAAATCTAAATAATAAATGAAAATTTTTCAGATTGGCATTATTTGATCCGTTGTTTGCTATCATATTAATGCTCATAAATATGTATCAATTATAATAGAACTTTGTTAATCGCCCGCGAAGAATAAAAAATGACCAAGGGCGTAGCCCGAGGTCATTATTTAAAATTCAACAAGGCTGATATAACACCATATGCAGCGAAATAAATATTCTTAATTTGTATATCAGATATGTCGTGTCATTAACAAATGTCAAAAACAATCTCTAATGTGTACATTTATAACAAGAAAAACACTTGCCAAAGAACGCCTTCACGAAGAATGCAGCATTTTGCAAATGAAGTTTTCAAAGAAATATTAACTCGGTGTTTCTAAAAATTGAAAAACTGAGTCATTATTCACTATATTGCACGTCATATGACCATGTATCCGCCAATGAAAATTCTGGAAAATCAGAGCATATCTAATATGTTCAATTATCGTCCTGAACATTCTAATAATTTTCACAAATATCATATTGTTATGTGTCTTCAAATTTTATTCTGGACACGCCGTTATGTACACATGTCCTCGGTGAATACGCGTCCGGTAAATATGTAGATCACCCAGATATCAAATATTTCATTAAAACACATAGACTTTGTGTATTGTATACAAACACTTATAAACATAAAGACATAGTTTAATGGTGATAGACATATGTTCCTTATCGTGTGGACACTTTCCCTTAATTTTTTTTTCATTTTCCCTGACGTTGTACCGATATTTAAAAGCTAATGTAAAACATTATACTAGCCATGACGGATTAAACATTTATATATATTTTTTTAATTTTCAAACAGTTTACATAATACACATGAATAGACACCAAACAAACACATTCATACGCACTAACCCACAACACTCAGACATTAACCTTTACGTTTTGTTATGTCATCTACAAACATGCACATATATGACAAATCATAGTATTATCTTGCATGACATAAAGCATGACATATTATACATACATGTATGCAAACATACACACATACATACATGCCCGTATACATCCATGCATACACATGCATATTATAGCAAGTGATCGGGTGTTGTAGTGGTATAGTGGTAGTGGCCTTTCACCTAGCCGGTCGGGATTCGATCCCCGACCTGGACGTGAAAAGGTTAGGTAATACCTGCCCGATCACGTGGGTTTTCTCCGGGCACTCTGGTTTCCTCCAACACTTAGACCCCCGCGTGCTTACATCCGGGCCATCGAGAGTGATTTGCATAAGTTGTATGACTAATTTCATAATCGATGTAAAAAAATAAAGTTTATATTATATATATTATAGCAAGTAAAACATAAAAGATAACATGCCGAAGGGTAAATTTCACTCCATTGTGCTGTGTAGTTAAAGATTTGTCTACTTTGTCCCGCATTACTGTTCGTATCATATTATGTAATCGTGTTCGTTTTGTATGTCTTGAGAAAGGGGTAGATCGCCTTGAAAATTTGACATTTTTTTTTGTCCCGGGGTTGGAATTACTTTCTTGTCCCATATTTACCATTTGAAGTAATTCGTATCTAACAGATTTATGTTTGATTTGATTCCATGTCATCTGGAAAATCCTGTTGATATTATTTCTTTGAACCCTAAACGTAATGTGTGCATACATAACAACATCATGACAGTGGCATAGTATAGCATGCATACACAGACATAACAAACATCGATCTATAAATGCATCAATCTATACATGGATAGTAAGCTATAACGCACACACAAGGATTCTCCAACTCTTTCTTTCACACACACATACCATAGACAGACAGACGACAGAACACAGACAAAATAGAAGAAAAAACGCGAGGGGATGTACTATTTCTTAATTACACATGCATGCATATTGTATTTTAAAAATAATTATAATACGATAAAAAATGCGCTAATAAGGAATAACTCGTCTAGTCAGCGATATAAACTTCATACTTAAGTGATATGATGTAGAATGAACAAAGAGAATAGTATAGATTATTACATGTGTACAAAAAATTAAACTGTAAATAAATTAAGTGAACAACTAGGATATATTTACCTACCCCCCACTACCCTAAAAAAACAAAAAAACAAAACAGTCATTATTAATTAATTGACATGCATCCTACTGGCTGGGTCCTGGTATATGTAAACCATTCGGAAGTATGCTAATAACGATTGATACTTCGTTTTTAATGACGTCAGTACTTAAGTACTCTGGTTTTCTTGTCTACAAACTATCTCTTTATAATAAAACTTAATCTAATTGCCACAACTGATCATATCCCTCTGTCCCCGTATACTTAACACACAAGGGGTCATCTCAATGAAAATAGATGTTGTCATACCTTTTTTTTTATTTGGTGGATGGACTGAAGAATATATTACTGTCATGTGTTTTTTTCAGAAGATACGAGATTCGAAATATCATTTAAAAATCGGGATATGTACTAATGCTTTATAGTAGACATTTAGATATCCTGATTTTTTCATATCACGTATTTTCTAAATAAAATCACATGGCTGTCATATATATTCATCAGTCCATATATTTAATTTCCTAAAGTAAATATTTATTATCCTCAGCGTATTGTCGATCCACAAATATTTATCTATTCATATACGTCTTCGAAATCGCTGTCAGTGTTCCAATGGCATTGTTTTGATACTTTGTTTTCGAGGCAACAGAAAAAGCAAATTATATCCCTCTTAACTCGGTGTAAATAACGCTTTGTCTACACTGTCATGGTAAATTTGTATTATGAAAACCTATGTTTAATGTAGCCCATGAATTTCAGTTTAAATGATAATATCAGAACACTTCATCGCCATAACCTCGGGTAACACAAATAAGTCAAAGATGATGTATACTTACTTTAGACAGTATTAATTATTTCTTGGCAAAATCTTAATCTATTCTAATGTAAAACTGGCCTTTGAACGTATGATATTGACTTTAATTATAGTATGCTACACATATTAACACCTACTAAATATCCATACATAATAATAAAATGATATTAAGATATTTAGGAAAAATATTCGTCAACTGCAAATTATCTATCATTATAAACCTCCCTTCATCGCATGGTCGCTTATGGTTCTATTTCAAATTTCTGTACGGATCTAACATCGAAAACAATGTAATTTTTACTTCAAACCATTTATTTTTATAATGGGAATATAATATAAAACACAGGATTTCCTAGAAAGTGTTAATTATCTACTTTTAGAAGCTTTTCCTTAAACATATCACATTCATGCACTTTTATTCAATTATGCTACAAATCCTAACACTGACTAATCGCCCAAGCATAATATTACGATGATATCAAACTATCCAGGAAAACAATAACTTACCCAACTGGAAATGAATTACGACTATATACATTCATTCGTCCTATGGTTTTGATTATTAATATGGGTAATCAGTGCATTTCACTTTTATTTAGTCTTTGCAATCGTAACGTTGAGGTAAACAAAACTTCAGTTCTGTTTTATCAGTACCTGAGTATACTGAGATTTTGTTCCTTTCCTTTCTCCCACCTTAGAGATGTTTACAGTGCCGTTACGCAATGTCGTATATTTATTTTAAAACTGAATACATGTAGGTTTATTATCATAAAGTGACAAGCAATAAGGAAATTATAGATATACACCAGATATCGAATGAAAAAAATAGTTATTTTTATGGAACGCCGATTTATTAGCATTTCACTACTTTATAGACTATGCAACCTGTCGTACGTTTCATTTACCGGTTTGTATCAGTTGTATCGATACGAATTTACTGTATCCCGAATGGAACGCGCTGTATCAGCCAAACCGAACCAGTACAAGTACATGCGGTTCGTTTCTTCTGGAATTACATGATTATTTATTTCAATATATGCCGAAACTAATAAGGTAATATGTTTATATCCATTATATCTTTAACACAGTAATACTTTGCTTTTTATATTCGAAGCTTATCTTTTATATGGGTCCCGCCATCATATAATAATCCAAACGCATTGCTTTAGGCGGTGCTGTATAATTTTAAAACGATTGGTACGCTCTGCATAAGGAACGAACGAAATGTTCTATCGTTGTTGCTGTAGCGGTCTTATCAATATTTAGGAATCGCCGGATATTCCATAATCAGTATATTTTTTATATTTACTAAGAATCGCTAAGCAACAATTAGTAATGATAGCTATTGTATTTTCCTTACATTGGTACTATGCATGTTAGATGTTATGTATAACCTATATTTAATGACACTATTATGCAGGGTGGTTGTTGTTTTTGTTATCAGGCTATTGTATTGTAAAGATATTCAGCTTACATTTTTATAAATGAATGCATGGAGCGGACCGTTGGTCTCTGTGTATTTCATGTAACATAACCTTGGATAGCTCGAACCGCTAGTCGTCAAATACCCCTCTTTCCATTCACAGAAATGAACCCCTTTTCAATCAAAAACATAATAATTAAATCAGGCATCTCGATTTGTCGAACAGAAGCGTGACGCAGACAAATCATTAATTTATGTTGATATATACCACCTAATACAAATACATTACGTGACGCTAACTATATACCCCTTCTAAATCGTTTACCATATTACAAACAAACGACACTATTAATGCAGTTTTAAGATTAATCAATAGAATAAACAGAAATCCCAATGCAATACATTCAATAAAATACAATTACATTTCAGGTGTGTTTGCAACAGAATAATATCAAATCATCGCTGTACATGTTTTTGTTTTCGCACGATTTGTGAATTAATCATGACTTATCAACACAAATTCGATAGGACTAAGCCATGTAGCTAAAACTTTTTTTATATGCAAAACATATATAAACTAATATACTGGTATATTTAGTGGTTTTGTTCTATAAACATGATTGTAAAAATGTTTTAAAAAACGACAAATAATGCATATTAAATCGTATAGTGAATATCATATTCAAATATGCAAGAACTGACACATTAATTCACAATAAAGGAATTTAATACAAAAATCGATTAAATATCACATATTCCACTAATAGAATGAAACATATTATTGCTATTATGAATCATTAGATGCTTCTAATATAAAACAATAGCACGTAAAACGTAAGTAAAATTACACAAACTTCAAAAAATATAATAAATAGTATGAATGTAAACACACATAATTTTGAAATAGTAACCTTTTTACATTAATTTTTAATAGTCAAGCTACAGTCAAATATTTCATTTGCTGTTTTCATAACATTTATTAACATGTAAGTAACTTGGATATCATTTGTACACCTTTACCTATGTGGATATGATAGGAAGGTATCGACTTTAAGTTGTCGGAATTGAATATAGTTATAAAATATCTGACTAATTAAGTTTCATAATACCTGATCTGAAAGTTTGTAATATTAGGATTTCATTACATTACTGAATTCATGTTTTCTAGTTTTAATACTAACAACGTACTTATGGTTTGATAAAATATCAAACAGCGCACACTGTTATTATCATACGTTACATCTTTTGAAAACTAATTGATAAACTGTTCGCTGCCATCGGATCTTTCTTTTCTTAATTTTAAAGGCTCTCCAGTAATTATGTAGATGACAATCTAGGTAATGATAGTAATTGATTAAGTGTGTCCTGTTTCCGTAAGCAGTAACGTATTCTCCTGAACCCATTCGCTATTCGTAATAGTATGGTAACTTGCTACTTTTAAATGGTCTTCTGTTTTTCTGCTTTATCGGAAGATACTATGGAATACAATTCAGAGTATTCCAACATTTTAAAAGTCGAATACCCTATATCTAAACAATGTTTAAAAAGTTTGTCTTTTTATATTAGAAAACATATTGTGTTGTCATATTAAATACTGTCGGAAATTATACAGAGTTTACCAAAACAGGACTTTATACACATACATATACTATAACGTCAGCCGAATCGGGATACAAGTAGTTTTGTAACATATCAAAATGTCAACTGACAAACCTTTTGATCTCTAAATGATACCAAACAATGAGTTGTTAAGTTAGACAATTACATAAATGGATTATCTCTTTTTTGTTTCAATTATGTTACGGACATTAACAGTAGAATCACATCACACAGACGTTCGACCAGGATTATAAACATATATACCGTAAAACAAACCATCGTCTATTAGATATGGTCAATGGTTTTCAACAGAAATAGTATCATGATTCGGTGGCTATCATGAATTTTGTATACGTTTAATAACACGCTGTAGATGATTCAGCCCGGTTGCATCAAACACATATATCCGTAAACTATATACTTCACATTTATGATGTTAAAAACCTTTGCACTAAAAAATTGGATGAAAAAAAAAACGTTTTAATAAATATTTTGATGTATACGTTGAACTGTGAACGGTACTGCTTAATGTGTGGGTATTACCTGTTTATTTACCTTTATTATCTGTTATCTAATCATGTACACGGTGATGTATCCTGGCCAGTTTTTGCCTCTGTCCTCTCAGTGTTGTATTTGCCTCCATAAAATCTCTAAAATAATGCATCACCTTTAAATATCGGGTTATATACCCATTAAAACTGAGAAAACCTCAAAAAGAAGTATTAGTAGTTTATCAACCTGATATATTATATAACTATGGCACAACTATATATTATTTTGTCTATTAATGAATTATCTCCCTTATACAGTTATTAAAAATATATCAATATGGAATTTATCTTTAGACTATCTATAGGATTATAATACATGGTAAATAAATAATATTCTTTTTATACTTACCCTATTTGTTCAATTAATATTTTGCTTAACCAACTGAATGCATGTACATAATTTAATTTGTATAATCGCTAGCTAGTAGAGGGCTCATATAGGCCTAGCCTGTTGCCCATTCTTATTTCTTCAACAAAATTGGTTGAATTGAAAGTATCGGATTCAATGTAGCATTTACCCGTTTAGTTAGAAATAATCATATACCACTGGTATCATGTCTTCGCGTTCGAAGTAACAAAGGTGCTTTGTCTGCAAAATATAACTGTAGAATGACAACTTAATTGCTAAACAAACATATGGTAAGAATAAATATATCCCTTTGTTACTGATATACGAATACGCCACCCAATGTTAATGTTACTCTATTCTTACTCTTTAAATGGATAATAAGTGAAAGTTAAAAAGCTTTCATTAGAGATTAAAAAAAAACTTAGGTAACAAGTTTAAAAAATAATGTTGAATTCTTCGAGACATCAGCAATGCGGATAGTAAGCCCATTTTTTTTGTTTCCGCTTGACAAAACCAATTTAGACCGACCGCTATATTAAACCAC
>SAYR01014688.1:68627-97522 GCA_004382745.1 Argopecten irradians irradians
CACATTAATTCCAATGAAGGGATTTAATACAAAAAATCGATAAAATATCACATATTCCACTAATAGAATACAATACATTAACTAATGCTATATAAATTTAGCACGTAAAACGTAAGTAAAAATTACACAAACTTCCAAAAATATATAAATAGTATTGAATGTAAACACCACATAATTTTAAATAGTAACCTTTTTACATATTAATTATTTAAAGCTACAGTCAAATATTTCATTTGCTGTTTTCATAACATTTATTAACATGTAAGTAACTTGGATTATCATTTGTACCCTTTACTGTTGGATATGATAGGAAGGTATCGACTTTAAGTTGTCGGAATTGAATATAGTTATAAAATATCTGACTAATTAAGTTTCATAATACCTGATCTGAAAGTTTGTAATATTAGGATTCATTACATTTACTGAATTCATGTTTTCTAGTTTTAATACTAACAACGTACTTATGGTTTTGATAAATATCAAAACAGCGCACACTGTTATTATCATACGTTTACATCTTTTTGTAATTAAACCAGTAAATGTGGATGAAATCTAGTAAATATAATTGTTTAAGTGTGTCCTGTTTCCGTAAGCAGTAACGTATTCTCCTGAACCCATTCGCTATTCGTAATAGTATTGGTAACTTGCTCTTTTATAGCGTCTTTTGTTTTACTGCTTTATCGGAAGATACTATGGAATACAATTCAGAGTATTCCAACATTTTAAAAAGTCGAATACCCTATATCTAAACAATGTTTAAAAAGTTTGTCTTTTTATATTAGAAAAAATATTGTGTTGTCATATTAATACTGTCGGAAATTATACAGTGTTTACCAAACAGGACTTATTACACATACAATATACTTATAACGTCAGCCGAATCGGGATACAAGTAGTTTTGTAACATATCAAAATGTCAACTGACAACCTTTTGATCTCTAAATGATCCAAACAATGAGTTGTTAAGTTAGACAATTACATAAATGGATTATCTCTTTTTTGTTTCAATTATGTTACGGACATTAACAGTAGCACACATCACACAGACGTTCGACCAGGATTATAAACATATATACCGTAAAACAAACCCTTGTCTATTAGATATGGTCAATGGTTTTCAACAGAAATAGTATCATGATTCGGTGGCTATCATGAATTTTGTATACGTTTAATAAACGCTGTAGATGATTCAGCTCGGTTGCATCTAAACACATATATCCGTAAACTATATACTTCACATTTATGATGTTAAAAACCTTTGCAATAAAAATTTGGATGAAAAAAAAAACGTTTTAATAAATATTTTGATGTATACGTTGAACTGTGAACGGTACTGCTTAATGTGTGGGTATTACCTGTTTATTTACCTTTATTATCTGTTATCTAATCATGTACACGGTGATGTATCCTGGCCAGTTTTTGCCTCTGTCCTCTCAGTGTTGTATTTGCCTCCATAAAATCTCTATAAAAATATTCTATAATTTGTTACTTTACGAGATTCTTTTATATGAAGATAGATGCTTTCTGTTTCTTATTAGTCATCACAGCATAGATGCTGTTGGGATATACATTATGATTTCATGCAGTTTACGTTCAAGTATTCAGAAGCGCAAAAACATTCAAACTTATTATCCACATTTATGTACTATATAGGTACACGTACATAGTTAAACGTATAATCTAGGAAGAATATATAAGTATCGGGTTATGTACCCATTAAAACTGAGAAAACCTCAAAAGAAAATATCAGTGGTTTACTTAACCTGTGGTATATTAGTTACACAGTTTGTTAGTGACCTAATACGGAAAAAAATGTGGTGTCTAAAAATAAATCTGTATCGGGCCGAGGCGAAGCCCCGAGATTTTTTTTCCAATTGACCACTGATATCAACTTTTAGATGTTTTAGTTTTGTAAACACTACCGCTTTATTGTAAATGTATAATTGAACAGAACAATAGCAAATAACGTATTAAACATGAATGGTGAATTAAAAAAGAAATAAATTATTGTGAAACACCCGTAATTTGATGAGAAAAAGAGGAAAGTTTATGAAAATCGGGCAAAATGTAGAAATAAAGTTGGTAAGTATGCATGCAATAACATGCAATGTATGTATGTATGTATGTATGTATGTGTGTATGTTATGTAGGTAGGTTAGGTATGGTATGTGTGTGTGAGTGTTTGTTGTATGTAGTATGTATGTACGTATGTTAAGAACTAAAAAAAGAGAAAGGTTTTTTCTTGCCGCAGTCATATTCCTTTCCCCCCAACCTTTTCTGAGGTGTTAAGGGGGGGGGGGGAAAAAAAAAAAAAAAAAAGAAAAAAAACAATAGATTCTAAGCTTGTTCTCAGTCATCGATATGTAGAGCGGATATCAGCAAGTTGAGGTTTAGAAAACATAAAGAACGCCACGCTTTCACTGTTGGACAGCTTATTTGTGGAAAAACAATAGGATTTTCTTTCGCGGTTAATTCAACGCCGCCAGCCCACATTTCAAAACGTCGAATGGAGAAAAATTGCTTATGGGACTACATTGGATCTATTGCGTTTCATGTACTTGGATGACCTTGATAATCTTTTCGAAGGATTTCGACGAGCATATACGTCGTTCGAAGTTTGGTGTTACAGCTTTCGAGGGAAAAATGTATTAAATTATCACCTAAGAAGTGTTCCTTACTTAAGCCAAGGTCAAGTATCTGGGATTTTCTGATGGCTGGAGTGGAGGCAGAATCCAGCCTTTTGAATGATCTTTTACCTTTCCACCGGCCGGAGGAATACCAATAATCTAAGAAGAGGAAACACAACCTTGATCAGATACAATAGACATCTTTGATGTACACACTAATTCCAGTTTGGCGGAGGACTGGGGCCATTTTTGTATCAGGAACAGGACGGAAATAAGAAGTTCATAGCTATGTTCAACATAGAGGTTGAATAGCGTTAACGAAGTACCCAGCACACAAATTAAAATTCTTGCGATGAAATGGGCGGATTACAGACAAGTTTACCGAATTACCTATTTGGGATCGCTTCATTGTCATCCACAGACTACAACCAGTACAACGACTGCTAAAGTGGATGCCACTGGACACCGGTTCGTTAGCGGCACACTCTATTTGATTTCCCACCTCAATATTACGGCAGGGAGAAATAATACTGACGCAAATACACTATTCAAGCGTTACCAGAAGGATACACCTTTAGAATGGAAAAGGAATGAATTAAGGACTGCATGTAACAGTCAAACATGTCAACGAGAGGACTGGGGTTATTAATTATAGACAAATTCCTTAGAGGAAGATTTGCAAGACATGGAGCAGTTGTCATCAAATGACTGGAGAAAACTCAAGCACGTTGATATGTGTTACTCCTTTCATAGAAAGGTCGTAAGTCTCGGCTTACTCGAAGTGTCTGGCTCATGAGGCGTATTACTCGCCATTTTGACCCCCTTAACAAAGAGATGGGAATCCTGTTAGATACACCGCTCATGGAGGCGAGGAAATAGATCAACGACTTTTACCCAGTCCAGCATTGGTGCAATCAAGTATTGGCAGTCCTTACCAGTGATGTTGGCCATCTAGGCAGGATCGCACGTTACCCTTTGTTGAAGGACAGATATTTTCTTGGAATGAATGTCTCGAGCAATGTCAAGAGCTGGGATATAGAAGTGCCAAGATGTGTAATGAGAAAGACACCCACAGACAAGCGTGCACCATTGAATAATTAATCACCACATAGCCACTGGGCTGGTCTGCTATCGATTATCTGGCATTGGAAACGTCGAAAAAGAGGATATTCTAATATACAAGTGCTTTTGGGCCGCTTCACCCGAATGCGCAAGCATTTTCCCATTCGCCAATTCAGAGCTGCTCGCTGCCACAATCGGAAGTATTGTTAAACTATGTTCTTGCTCAACTACGGATTCCCCCGTCCGTTTGCAACCCTGACTAAGACCAAACATTGTGGGAGAAGTAATCCAATGAGGTGTGCCCAGATTGCCAGGGATAACGAAATCAAGAACTACACCCCTAACACCCGATGAGAAATGGGCTTGTGTGACAAGGTTTAATCGCACTTTGCTAGGCTTTTGAAACTTGAACAGAGGCAGACTGGAAGAGCACGTAACACCTTAAGTACAATGCCTACAATTGTCACAAAGAACGAACTGACCGGTTACAGCCCATTCATGCTATTGATGTTTGCGCAGACAGGCCATGTTTCCAGTTGAGCTTGCCTTTGAATTTCCCTGGGGGGGGGGGGGGGTGGGGGGGGGGCTTCATTTTCTAGCATAATGCAGAGGATTTAAGGATTGCGATGAAGGAATCCTACGAGTTTTGTTAACGGAAAACTACTGATAAGGACCAAGGCAAAGACAGAAAAAATTAATTGACCGCAGAGTCTAGATGGAGCTACTGTACAGTGTGGGGACGTGTTTTCGGCTAAAGAAGCTTGTCACGACGGCAAGCACAAGCTTGCTGGCAAATGGAAGACACAGTCTGCATAGTACGAAACAACCCAAACCCGAATACCAGAGTATATCGAGTCAAGCCAAGACAGGAAATTGGTCGCCTCAGAAACCAGTCACCCGTAACTTACTATTTACCGGTAAGGGAGATCTTGGACATACAGAAACTTCCCCGGGTGGAGAAACCCTGCTACAAGAGAAGAAAAGGGACAAGATCAAACAACTGCTGGGAAACTGGACAAAGTTGATGACAGGTGTTTGAGCGGAAACTGAGGTGTATCAGATAGTGATAGGATACATACGTACGTGTAGTAGACTACACCAGCAGATATTGTTGCGACGGGGCACCCCATCAAGTGCCTTCTGAAGACACGCTGGTTTGCTGTAGCGATAGAGATAGAGTAACAACAGGGAGTGCGTGATGACGATCCGAACGGCCCTGATGTTGGAAGTAATGAGAGTAGCATTGACGACGGATTTCGACAGAGGGATGTTTACTCTTATCCTGTCTTCTTGGAAGTTATCTTGGTAAGTGCTTATTCTTATAAATTTTATATTAAGTAATATAATTAATATAAGTTTTAAAATTCAGCATAGCCGTCTATATATGATAAAAGTTTATATACACTTTTGTAATTAATACAGGTTTGCATTTTTTTTTATTATAATTATATCTGAAAGTAATTGGAGTTTTGTCATTGAGCTACTCAAGGTCATAGTGAATTAGTAATGCTAATTATTTTGTAACTTATTGAATTAGTAATTGTATTATTTTGTATCTATTCGTTTTCATGAATTTTCCTATTAAATTCATGATGGCATGGTATTCATTTTGGTAACTTATTGTTTTTTAATGTCCGTATAGCCCGAAACTCCGGAAGCCAACTTTCAAAAAGAATTTGTAGCAACGTTCCACACCATAGCTGTGCGTTTAGGTGATGAATATTTTATACTGTTCTAATGTGTAAATTGACATTTGTATAATATTCCAATTGTGAGCAAAGCAATCAATGTTAGTGTATAACAATGGCATTTATAGTTTTAAGAGAAAATTTAAGAATGTAACTGAGTTAATTGAATATGTTTATGTTCTTTACGTTATAATTTATATGGTTAAAGTCGGAACTATATATTTATTATACGTATATACGATGATATCATAAAGTGCGTTTATGTAGGGGTTATGGTCCCTTTTAACGATGAGATGTGTTAATGCGGAATGTAAGATTTATGATGTTTTGTTTTCTTTGTTAAACAAGTGCTAAATAAACGAACGAAAATTAGAGAATTCGGAAGAGTCCGCATTGTTAATCCGACGAGGCGGCGGGAACCCCGGTAACAGGTCTGTATCTTGCCGATAATTGGCGGCCCCAATCTTTTCACGGAAGGTTCAAATACTTGACACTGACAGACCCATGCTTGGTTATTGATCTCCCATATTGTTCAAAAAAGGTATTTTAGAATTATTTTATATTTGTCGACTGCATGTCGTAAAGCGTCGTGGGTAATTTAATGAAATTCTCGACAATACTCTCCGCATGTTTAATCGATGGCGTCATTGTCATGCTGCTCGTAAGCTGTCTTTTCACTACCTCAGTTAAACACAGTTTTCTTTCCCTAGCACCGCGGATTGCCCTGTCAAGAAACGGAGGTCATATTCAAAGGATAACGTTGAGTAGAGTATTGCTACGATTTTTTTTAAAAACGATATATTGATTTTATTAACGATCTCCAAAAACTTCAATAATACATTTACATATTTGATTAACAAAACAAGGCTTAAACATACAGATCTAGATTTAATCTTAGAAAAACGATTTCACAAAGACACTTTTTTGAAAAAAAAAATCGGGAAAAACCGACGATATTTTGAGCAGCCTTTGAAACAGTAGCATTTGCC
Source organism: Argopecten irradians irradians (assembly GCA_004382745.1). Taxonomy (NCBI): domain Eukaryota; kingdom Metazoa; phylum Mollusca; class Bivalvia; order Pectinida; family Pectinidae; genus Argopecten; species Argopecten irradians. The sequence goes on from SAYR01014688.1 coordinate 74,994, forward strand.
GTAATAATGCATTGGACCTATATTGATCTCGTGTTGGATTTGAGTGTTGAAGACTGAGGCAGTACATGACCAAAACAATGTTTACAAAGATTTAAAACCAATTCACAGTGCCCATTAGAATTCATCTGGACTTGCCAGTATTCTTAAATTGATGATGTCATTTGAAAACGTCAATGTTATTTAGCAGAATCAAATTATTATTTATAATATGTAACAACAAAAAACGCTGATTGCATGTTTTTTTACATTACCAAAAATATGCTCGATTGTTAAATAGCTTCAATTACATATTCAAGGTAATATAATCTAAAATTCTACTTAACTAAATGGAATGAATCACAATTGTATATTATGCGTTATATATTGAGACAGACTAGATTCCTGTCAGATTGTTACTTCTTCCGTCTACTACGACAAATTGTGCAGTTTTTCATTCAATTTGCATGTTATAATTAATATGATATGGTATCTATGACACATCTGTGATAATGTTATAATAAGGGTTCTAACACTGTGTCTGGAAGGATAGTTAGTACAATATTAGCCGCATTTTACGCACATACATCAATCATATAACCGATTAAATGCCATGTAACATTTTACGATGCAATACGCCGCACCTGTATCATAACATATACTAAATTGCTAAATTACCATTACCAAATTACTTATGTTACCACACAACCGAACTATAACAGCAAGTTAAACTACAATACGTTTTGACATTGTTAAATAGGCCATAAAAGTGCAAAACTTCAAGTAGACAACCACCTTAATATATGATATTGTGACATTTAACAAAGTTAACGTGGTTTAAAACACTCATGCAAATATACACCCTTTCCTAGTCATTGCCATTTTTTTCAGAATGTCTTTGTGTCCTTTGCAAAATGTAATAGGCTATATTGCCAAAACCATCAAATCATTTCAGTCACTTCGCTGCGTCTATACGAATTTGAAAGGACGGTATCCTCAATGACCGGAAGTCCACTTATAATATGGTGAAATGCCTCATGTCGATTTCCCTATATTACGAAATTTTATTGTGGGTTTCCAAAATGCAAAAAATGTATCTACAACCAAGTTTATGTCCATCGATTCATTTTAACTAGGAAACCGTTATCTGTAAATGATAAAACTGGTAGGGAACATCTAGTCGTATACATGATAGCTGATATAACAATAAGAATAATTTTATGAGTGTAATGAATTTAGATTATACCATACATTCTTCAGGCAATTATTTTGCACTTTGTCCGTAAAACTAACCAATTAAACAATAATGAAACCTCTCAAGATTCGAAACTTTTTTCATGGAAACAAAAAAAAGGAAAAATAAAAAAGTAGTCCTGTAGAACATACAAAACTCAATTTTTCATGCTGCTAATATATTGCAGTCATTACCCGTGAATTAGTAGATACTGTAGTATACAAGTACATGTAGATATTTAAATTTACCAATTTACTAAGTTCACACGTTAATAAGTCAAGGGCTACAATAATCTGTCATTATAGTATACACATTGTCAATACAATCGATATCAAACATAATTCCCTGCATACAATAGCTGAATGTAAAAAAAAGATTGAAATTGTTAATTTATGATTAAATCAAACTATTAAATAATTATGACTTAACTCCCTTTCGTCATCTCAAACAACCGTTAACAAATGATTAAACATTAAGAGTTTGTCTCAATAATTTGTATGACATCCGAAATTGAAATGTATGATGATGATTTGCCATTATTGGATTACCCTATAATACGCATCATAAAGACACCATTACCATATTTATGTTAACCTGAAATGGGACGTTTACCAAGGATAACTTGTATGTAGAGTGACTGTTGTTATAGTCCCCTACACAAAGTACCTAGACATAAATAAAGGAATGTTGATAACGTCTTTGATATCACGCGTTCAAGTACGTGGACCATACCATTTCTATTACAACTCGATTTGTTTGTTATTATATGACTGCATGTCTCTATATATTGTATAAAAGTCAATATCCCGAAATAAATTAAAACACCGCCGGTTAAACACTATCTATTTTGTGTGATAATGCTTATAGTGTTACTGAATTAATATCAGCAAAATTAAAATACAACTTTTTGATTGCAATATATATCAACTTTAGCAACTATAGCACAAATGAATACAGGCTGTTTTTTTAAAGGACTCTTTACTTTAATGTTCACTTTATGATACAATGCATTTACCTTTTTATTTTATTTTTATGGGCAGTGCCCGAAATGTGGGTAAGATACATTTTGTAGTTATGGTTAGTTTAGCATTTATGACTCAGTGTATATAGGTGATGATACAATATAAATGATTCAGGAATGCTATCGTTTAATTACGTCTTCGTTTCTTTCAAAAACCCGTTTTGATATTACAGTGTTACCTGTTGCAAATGACATTAACTCAGTGTATAAAGTGGGATCTGATTCATAATGTGAAACATCCACGCGACTTTTTGAAATATTGCCTATTTAGATATCTAGATATTTGCCTTATTGAGGCTAGCCATCTCTTTTTTCATATCGTATAGTACTCACAGATTGATTTTGGTATACGTACATGACCAGCATCCACTCGACATTTAAATATTGTCTAATTTAGAGTACTTTGTTTGTACAGCTAAAATACCGTATTAGTTATCATTGTTATCAAAGATAATTACTTTAGGTACTGTGTTCCATACATTTACAGACAAACAATGGAAATATCGACATATTGTTTATTGTCTATAATTAATGTTATTTTAATCACATAGAACAATTTAGTTCAGTTAATTTTTATTTTATATGGATTAATGCATTAGTGTTTTGTCCTTATTTTAATGAATACATTATCTTCTCGTTCCAACAAACGTCGTTTCTCTCTTCGCATATATTTATATGTTTTTAATTAAAATGAATTAGTAATTTTGTTATCATAATGTCATAGGCAATGAACATAACTTCTGTCATGATTCTTATTATGTTTTCTAATGTTACACAACTAATATATTTCCCGAATAGATCTACAAACAAGAATAATGTAATCCATATGAATAACCTAATTACTATGCATTTGCATAGATCATTGAAATTGTGTACTTATTGCAGAAACTATAATCGTTTAAATGAGCTGACTGACATGTATTAGGAGGACGTGATATAGTGAACATCCGATTTAAGATAACTGAGATTGGCTTCTACATTAACTTACATAAGGAAGACAGTAGGTCCACAATTACGACATATTTCTGACATCGTGTTATTGTATGTCGTGTTATGATAACCCGGAGTTTACTGAGATACATTTCGAGTCATAACAGGACTTGATGAGACATTTGCATCAGTAAGGCGGTGTAGCGTTATTACACATCTATACGACATACTCGTCTTCAGACGTCAATATAAACTTTCGCTGCTGAATATCATGGATCTCGTCGTGATTAGCTTAGTCGATTCACAAAGATATGACACGACATAATTATACTATGCAATACCTATCTAATATATATCCTTATTAGATTAAAATTATATCCTATGTACTGCAGTCTGTAGTTTTGCAAAAAATGAGGACAATCAAGGGCAAAAACGTACAATACATATTTGAAACATATGGGTGCGACTACCGAAATCGAAGCATATTTAGTAACTGGATGCATTGTCGTTGCTAAGTAAGATACCACCACCAGTCGCTTAACGCTAATCAATTTCAGATCTGACTTATCACTACAAAATCACTAATAACTTTGTGCGGTGGCGACCTTTGGTCAAAGGCATCAATATAGCGAAATAACTAGTATTTTCCTATTAAATAACTGTTTTAAACGTTTAAATAGATGGAACGTTTAATCGATATTTTAACATTTTGATATCCTCATCAGTATTAATGACTGGAGAAAACGTTAAAGCATTTGTAGTTATCGATGTAATTTGCTGACGGTTGTTGTTTATCAACGTTTAAATTGCATTTTACTGTGTAAATTACCCAACGTTTAAATTGCATTTTATTGTTTAATACCCAATGGTATTAATAATCCAATATGAATGTAATTCAGTTTACATTTACTTGTACACAATCATGTTGTTCGTCATTTTACGTGTTACAATTGGGACAAGAGATAATTGAACGCTTACTTAGATAGCACGATGGTAGGAATATTCCTATGATATAATGACAACTTTTAATACCTTGAATTTAAAACGTATTACGTAATTTTATGACTGAACAATATTCAGCATTTAAGATTATAATTTAAATGCATTGATGTTTTAAACATACTGTTTTATATGGTAGTATAGCCATAAACTATCTTCAGATTAATACACTTTTTACTACAGGATAACTTGGGTTATTTAAGGAACAATTTCAGCTTTTCAAATTTGTTTATTTCATTGATTTAGTTTGATTGATGTATACGAGTTGTCTCCCTTCATAACATACAGCCCCATCGACCTTTTGTAGCTCACCGGGAGTGACCTTTCCGGTCTTTTTTGTCACGGTGTTCATCTTAGTGTCATGTTGTTTCCAAATTTCAATTACAATATGATATTATTTGGCAAAGACAACGACTGGCGGCTTGTTTGGACGTCTTCTGTTGTTCCGTTTAGTATATATTGACATATTATGCTCTGTACAAAATATATGCTTCTCATAATTTAGCATTATATAATCGTGCGAGATAGGGAATTTATTTTTATGGCTATGTAATATCAATCTTTAAGATGACTTTATCTGTAAGACAACTGTTAACAGCATAGGATCATCGATAATAATTATGCTAACATATAAGAGCAAACAGGACCTTTGATCTATATTACAGTGTTAACTGTGTCACTGTAAAAAGTTCGAATTTGAAGTAAATTAGTGATTTTGTTATCAAAATATCAGAGGCAATGCACATTAAGGTGATATATAGGCATATGGATAACTTGATTAGATCATTGAAATAATGTACTTATGGCATAAACCATTTTATTAAAATGCACTGAATGACATGTATTAAGACGACATAATATAGTGAACGTCGGATTAAAGATATTCTTAAACAAGATAGGATATCCAAAATAACGACACATTTCTGACATCGTGTTTGTATGTCATGTTATGGTAACCCGTGGGTTACCGAGATAGGTATGTCGACGTTTTGAGTCATATGACCTGTTGAGGTATTTCCATCAGTAAGTCGGCGTAGCCTTATTACACGTCTTTGCGGCATACATATCTTCGGAGGTACAGTTATATTTTTGCAGCTGAATATAGTTGATCTCGCCGTGACCAGCTAAGTCAACTCGCAAAAAAATGAGGCGACATAATTACGTCATGAATTACTTATCTATGCATCGTTATTAGATCTTTATATTCTACGTACTGTAATTTGTAATGCAACATGCTTACCTTATGAATTACTTATCTATATATCGTTATGAGTTCCTTATATTTTATGTATTGCAATATATAGTGATGAGTTTGTTGTAAAACAATAAAGACAAACCAAGGACAAAAAAGGACAATACTTATTTGAAACATATGGGTACGACTACTTCCGAAATTGACGCATAACTATTAACTGGATAAGTTGACATTGCTACGGAAGATACCACCACTAGTCGCACGACGCTAATCAATTTCAAATCTGACTTATCACTACAGAATCACACGTAACTTTGCGCGTTAACCACCTTTGGTCAAAGACGATAAAACAGCGAAGGAATTAACTAACACTTTCCAATTAAAGGAATGTTCTAAATGTTGAAGTAGATAAAACGTTAAATCGATATTTTGATATTCTAATATCCTACTTTTTATCAACGTCAAGGGAAACGTTCGGTTTAGCCGGCTGTTTCAGCATTATTTTTTGTATCGATCAATGTCGTTTGCTGACGGGTGATGTTTGTACACGTTCACATTGCATTTCATTGCAAAACGTGTAGATAGGAATGTGAATATAAGCGAAATATTACCCAATTAATTAATATCAATTATTATTATTATTATTATTATATTAATACATAGGCATTATGAATGTAATTTGGGTGAAAAATACATTATCATATCGCCCGTTACAGTATTCCTTAACTAACTATTGCTATCGATATTTTGATATTGTAATATCCTAATTAGTATTAACGACAGGGGAAACTTAGGGTTTAGCCGGCTGTTTCAGGATTAATTTTTTGCATGCTGTTTGCTGACGAGTGCTGTTTATACACGTTTACATTGTATTTTATTGCAGAAAGTGTATATAAACATGCAAATGTAAGCGGAATATTAGACATTTGTAATACAAAGGCAATATTAATATATTTTGGGTGAACAAATACATTACCATATCATTCTTACTTACCTATTGCTACAAGAAATAAGCATCGCTAACTTAAATAGAATAATGGTAGGAAAATGCCAGTATGATATTTCTATGATATAATGACGACTTTCAATGCGTTGAGTGAACAATGTTCAGCATTTGAGATTATGGTTTAAATGCATTGATGTTTTAGACATATATGTAAGCGAAATCATAAGCTATATTCAGATCAATATAGATACTTCATCTTTTCCAGTTGCAATTAGGATTTGATATAATTTGACAAAGGCAAAGAATGGTGACTTGTTTTGTCGTTTTCTATCGCTTGCTACGTTTTAGTATAGATCGACCTCGTGTCTAGCTTACCTATCAACATAAACATATTGTGCTCCCTAAATAATGTATTTTTCTCATGGTTTAGCATCAGTTAATCGTAAGAGATATGGAAGTTATTTTCAAGACTATGTCATTTTAGTCTTTAAAGATGAATTTACATGTAAGCCGATTCAAAACAGTGTCGGATATTTATGGTAACATACAAGACCAAAACAGACCTTCAACTAACTTCATGGACAAATCTGATTTCGACAATATTAACGATATTTAGTATGATATTTTGTCAATTTTGGTATCAAAGGAAAACAATTCGTAGACATGACTAATTACATCACACATCTTCTCTTTTAGAATATTTTTGAAGAGTGACACGCTGGTAGAACGGTGATATCCAACAAGATCACAGCCAACACATATATCATCAACCTTCACCACCTATATATTGTAGCGTGTGTAGAAGAAATACCATGTCTTTGTGGCGCTATGTGTTAACCCAACATATGCATTTTTTTAATACTATGTTTTTTTTTTTTGGTTTTGACAATGAATTGTCAACTCTATTTCCCTTTGTATTGATTATACAAATTTGAAACAGCACACTGCATAACTAGCTGTATATTACATATCATAGCTGTACATTAACTATACAAGTTTTGGCATATTTTCATGTTAATACGATGAGTTATCAACACAATAAAGTTATATCCATCTGGAAACAGGTCGATAATTATAATATATTATTGCTTTGAAGATGATATAATCGGAATGCGTTACCGCTGGATCAGCTTCCCGTCTGACACTCTTGTATATGTTGCTCGTTCTGTTGATCATCGTTAATCGCACAAACCTTATAGTCTTCCACCATAAGCTGCGGACTACTGACTTTACAATATATATTAATCTGGCGTCATAGATTTTTGAACAAGCCCGTTACGCTAAATGCCATAAACATCATCACATCACATCTAAAAGGATATTACCATTATTGTTTTTGACACAGGATGTTTGACTCACGAGAGATTTCTGGGCTCAATTCAGTAACCTCGCGTGCATTTTACTGCTGTTTCCGGAATAATGCATTTGATCAATATATCTGAGAAAGCTAACAACCAATCAGAAATCAGTACGAACACCAATTATAAAATTAAACCTAATATTTAATGTTTATGCGAAAATAATATTTCAGGTTTGATGTTGTTGGCAATTACTTATTGTAAAGTATATTGTGTCTGTAACATCATTTATGTCAATGTTCATATCTTTGCATGTTTGTGATCAATTGTAAAACACAATTACAATGTATTGTTGACTCATTGTACACATTTCCATATAATTGTATTTTTATTTTCCCACACTGATCAAGCGTCTACTTGAGTTATGTTATGAGGCTGCATGAAAGCAAAGTATATGTAGAATCAAATAATTGAAACGGGGTTAATAATTGAATAGACATTATTCTTTTGTTATACAATGGTAACTAGTTCATTAATGGTAGTTTGTGAGCTAACACATGTACATTTGTACACCATGTGTGTTGATCTGACGAGTCGGATCGCACTCGTGTGTTGGGCAGAGGAAAAGGTCACCAGGTCTCGAGTATTTGCAATTTACGACACGCCAGATCAACACATATGGGAGATGTTTTCCAGTTACCCTTAAGTTTATGACTTTTTAAAGATGACAAAATTATCATATAATTATAACAATAAATCAATATTTATTACTGTCATGCATATAACGTGAAAGGTCATGTAGTTTGTATTATGCATAACATTATGAGTATATAAATATCGATTTAACTGATTTCATTGATACTTTGTCAAAGCGTTGTATAAGAAGTGAATATATCAAGAAAATCTTCAACTAATATTTTTACATTCATAACAATATTTCCCAACATAGTCACTACGTCAGAGCACGTCATGCATTTATTCAAAAACATGATGGAGGTCAGTGTATCAATAGCATGTGCCATATTGAATTTAACTTTTTTTTTCTAAAAGCAAACAGTGTAATAATAGAAAGAAGATATGAAAATATAAAACATACAATGAAATGTTAGCAGTAAATACTCAAGAAACATATACATGTCTTCGATGACCTGTTTATACTGGTACTGGCCTGAGCTATTGCTATTGTTTAGACGGACGCATGTGTAACACCAGTTTTAATTATTGTGGTAATTGTATTTGATATAAGATGAGTATATTCCTTTACAGTTTGTTTCTGATATCATATTATCACGTGCATGGCAACGCGGGCTAAAAATGCGATCGAACGATCGAGAACAATGTTTAGATTGATTGGTTCATCAAGATATATCGGGAAATCTCTATTACGCAAAACATATTACACACATATGGGAACTACTTCTAAAATATAAGCATGGTATTTAGAAATGAATTCCCCTAAAATATGCGTGTGTGTGTGGAAAGGGAATTCCCCTTAGTCGTTGTTCCAGCGGGTAGCGTGATGCAAGACCTTGTATCACACATGTATTAACTCTATATTATCAGAGAAATAGGAAAATAATGGGCAAATAGAAAAAATACCATTTCTGTACAATGACTGTTATTGAGAACAAACAATTTTTCACGTCAATGTTAGATTGTACATTTAACAAGTCTAGTTTGCTGTGTTTCTTTTAAAATTTTCATGTTTAACATATTTTCAAAAACTTAAAACGAATGGAAAATATTTGCTGGTAAAATAAATGAATTGATAATCGTAAAATGTCTTTGAGTTATTATTTTACTCACTTTACTCTGCCAATAGAAACAGAGCCACAGATAGTCATATATTCACTGATCACAATAGTTTGTTGAATTGTTGTTTGGGGTACTGTTGAAATCAACACAATTATGTCATTATGCTTTCTATGAATTTCGTACAAAAATGTTTGAAATAAATAATGAAATAAAACACAGTATATGTTTGCAAACATGAATTGTTATGGCGTTTGCCTGGCAAGGCATGATCCTCGATATCTTCTGGCATATAAGAGTACAAGTGCACAGTACCCTGTTAGCATTAGATGTGTTGTGATTTTAGTGGTCGTTTTGTGAGTCTTGATAAAGGGACAGATCGCCTCGAAAAAATTGACAATTTCTTTGTCCCATACTTACCATTTGAAGTAATTCGTATCCTACAGACTTACGTTTGATAGGATCCGGTGTTTTCTTGAAACTCCTGTTGATATTACTTCTTTGACCCTCATGGTTATATTCTAACAATAGTATTACCTGTAGGAGTTAACCATGATGGTCAACCCTCCAATCTCTCATCTGGGGTATCGCCACGTGTGAGCTGGTCATACTCTACTAACATTGCTTGTATCTTAGGATTCAACAAAGCTATGCAGAAGTGCATGCTAACCAGTAATTCAATAATTAATCAACATTGAATCTGTAGCCTAGAGAAACGTTTTCTTGTTTCAGTTCTGAATGATTTAAGTATGAATATCCATTCATTGTGATAGAATATCTATAATTCCAACAGCAACCCTCTCAAAGATTTTTTAGAAAATTTTATTCTTATAAACTCCTCTGATATGATTTCATCCTATCCTCATTCAATGTTTTAGCTTTGTGTTCTATTTCATTAAGAGTGGTGTGGGATACACAAAACAATCAGGATCCGCCTTTCTGCGTCTGGTTGTTGTACATAATTATACCAACATGTTGTTAGATACTTTAAATTCCCGATATTCCTGGCATAATTACGCAGCATAAGATTTAGTTTAAACATCAAAGTTTACAGGATACTACAATATAGTGATTTGTTGATTCACTGGATGAGAAACATTGATAATGCCTTATGTATTCTCTCATTACACCTCTACAACAAATTGATCTATACTGTATACATACAGATCTTTTGAAAATTACTTAAACTAATTAATGCATTTGGTGCCCTCGTGAGGCAATTACAAGGGGATATCAGAAGGTCGGTGTTTTTTCGCCCGCTATCCCGGCTTCCATCCACTCCTTTAATTTAGGCACATTTTCATGGTCAGAGCTTAGCTATTGAAAACTCTTCAGACAATGAAGATCATGCTAATGCAACAATTTGAAGTTTCCCACTGTATATGTAGTAACCTAGATGAATCCTTTACAGAATATTGTGCGTTGGTGCATTAGAGCCAGTACAATTAGTGTTGAGATGAAAGGCAAAGGTCAAAATTAAGATCATATTGACTAACTGTTGTGCGCGACACGCCGCCTCACATAGGTGCACCGAACATACCAATCATGAAAATGTATATATAAGATAGAACCTAGACAGGGTCGGACGGGCGGACGACGCACGGCTTACGGCGAAGTATTATAAACACAAAATGAACTAGAGATTGTCACCTGGACAATTTAACAAGCTTTTCATATAAAATGTATTATGGTCACCGTTGTTCACATTAACATGCTTGGTTGCGATCAACGTGCTACAAAACCAATTTCAGGTTCTTGGCATTTCAGAGCTTCACAAGAAGTCATTTGAAGATTTTGAGGTTTTAGGTTTTTTGGTCCCTGTGACCTTGAGTACAGACTAAGTTCGATCATATTAACAAATTTGGTAGGCATTTATGCCAGCATGCTACATGTTAAATATTAGGTCTCTTGGCCTTTTTAAATGATTTTGTCGAAAAAATGCACTTTTGAAATGGTGACCCTTACTTTTAACCGGACGTTGACGTTTTACAGAAAAGCAGTGATTACGTGAATTGTTCCATGTTTGATTCTACATAACATACCCCCCAAAACGAATGAAATTGGCTTTGTGGTTAAGGAGCTACGGCTGTCTCAATGAGCTCACATGATCATTTTCTAAGCTCTGGAACCACAAGAACTATGTGACCGTGGATGAAGATCAAGGTCGTTCATTTTTTAAACCTGATAGTCAACTACCTATGTAGGACTTGACAAGAAGATGTTTTCGTGATTTTCATAAAAAGCGGCGATTTTACACTATGATCAACCGAAAGTTGAACAATTACAAATTTCTCCAAAATATCCTATTCTACATAATATATAACAAAATGAAAGAAATTGTTCTGTGGTTAACGAGTTATGGCTGTCTAGGTTAAACCGGAAGTGGCGTCATTGTGGCCATATTTACATTTGAATTGATACCATATCAACAGAAATTGGTCATGGTAATAAGGGGAATATAATGTGTGAGTTTGGGCTTGATCGGACAGATGGAGTCAGAGGAGATGTTTATGATATAATTGTCGAAATCTGCAAAAGATTCTTAGTTAAATATTAATTACGTCAGAACAAAATGATTAGTGGACCAATTTTCAATATGAAGACATATGTTTTTAGAATGACATACTGCATCAATGTAATACAAAAAATGGAAAAAAAATGAATAATAAAATATAATCACATTTGAAAAACTTTGATATTTTGAAATATTTTGTGGAAATATAAACGTCAAAACGTTAGACATTGTATATCTATTCCCTACAAGAAAATATAACTTTTATACTTTTTGAGATATAGCTTTTTTTGTGTTTTTAAGTTTTACGTCATGGCGGCCATATCGGATTTTTTGACCGACTTTATTTTGTTCATGGAGCACCTTCAAACACATGGCTTAAACATATAGGAATTGATTTTTTTTCTAATTTTCACAGCGGCTATGGATAGCAAACGCTATCTTCATATCCCGTGAACGCCCTCCTCGGAAGATATGTTTATAGTTTCTGCTATTCATAGCCGCTATGATAATTCGAAAAATACATTCAACCCATATATTTACATTAGAATAATTGATGAAATTCAAAATTTTTGAAAGGTTATTATATTATATTTAAAAGTATGACACCCATATACGACGGGAAATGAGATTAATGGAACAGCTGGATGACAAAGCCGTTCCACAACTCGCGTTATCAAGCTTCCGCCTTCCAGTCGACCTTTTTTTCAAATGACAAACAAGAAATATACTTAAACTAAGATTTGATTGACTAATTGCAGTAAACCTGAGTTGATTCTATATCAAGAAACAACACATCAAAGATTATACATTAAACTATTGTGGGAACTAATTTCTTTTGATATGAAACCGGCGTGCTGTTTGAATCAGCTGATCGATGAACGGGAATCGTTGTATTCATATTGTATTCATAGTGTTTTCAAAGGCAAATGTTTTTGTTCGTCAGTTGGTTGATTCATGTAGTGACGAAACGCTCAGAATGTAAATATACTTAAATGATTTTTATCCTTTGTAATATCGTTTGTTTGACAGAAAGTTTACAAAAACGGGAAGAAGAAAAAAATAATAATAATGAGAATTAGAAACTTGGTAAAGCTTTAACATCACAATGAATTGGTACATTTTTTACACATATTTTTTAATATGCTTTCCATGTGAGACAATGTTTGTCAGTTTCTGACAAGGATTGCCCTTGGTACACACGTAAACAACAAAGCAGTTCGTCATAACTGCAATCTAAAAATAGACTGGTTTTATTTCACATTGCGTCACTTCCATTTTACGCTAGCGAGGGGACCCCTTAAATTCTCGATTGGTGTGCTGAATTTTTTTATTACTTTGATCGAAAGTGTTCTTATTCACTCATCGTTCTGTGTGACTTTCTTTGATATTCACAGACAATTATTTAAAAAGTACCACCATTCATAACACTACCTAAATCTGGCGAGCCATTGCCCGTATTTTACAGTGAAATTGAAAGACGGTTTGGTGTTCCAATTTAACTATGAGATATTTTCAATATCCTTCTTCATATTGATTGATTTGAAATAAAACATACCTCTTTTTAGAGTATTTTACAATCCGGATCATTTAAATTCCAACCGAGCACCTGGCCTTGTAGGTCACTTTAGTCAGAAAATTGAGGCATGCGCATTCGTAGTAATAACAAAAAATGGCGAAGCGGGAAGTTTGAGTTGTGGTTCTACATTTTGAAAAGTGGTGTATCTACGTTAATCAAAGAGATATCTTTTTGAAATGATAAATGAATACTTTCATGAATACAGGGATTCGTTTTTAATGTGTTTACCTTTTGTTGGAAACGCATAACAATGTAGCATAAAATAGCCGTCGAATGGCTCTACGACATCCACTGTTAACATTTACGCTAATTTCTTTTATTTCGATGTATGTGTATAGGAATATTAATATCGATGATCAAAGTCAAATTTCAGCTTAAATTGTCATTTTGTACTTATATTTTCACATCACGATAGCATATATAACAAATCACAGTAACTACGATTTTAGAGGTAAAAAATCCTAATTTTGTACCAAAAGGGGTCGTGTACTGTAATGTATTAACCAAATAAACCTATACAAATAACAACAGTAACATTATACTGTTCGCTGGGGTACACGTGTGTGCTACTACGACGTACTATTGCGCACGTGGTTCACACATAGTCGTCCCCGACAAGTTTATCCTCGTCGCCAATGTAGTGAAATTGCCCAGGGATGTCAAGCGTCCCGCAGACCCCTGAATGGACACTACCGGAAGTGACGTCGGGGCTCCCGCTTGAGCCCCAGTTCCAGACCTAGCCCCAACCTAAACGGACGTGTGTGTTGTTGACCACCCCTGTATTGGAGTTATTTGGAGCCAGACACAGCCCAACGGTGGCGTCTACGCTTGCCGTCGAGCCCGCGACGCGGAGTAGGTGAGCCATTCATTCAGTGGACTGTGTAACATTCAATTTTCACAACAGTATCAAATGCGGTACCGTCACGTTAATTACTTAACATAATAAGGGCGAAGGGCACGAAGTGCTAAGCACTTCTAAGGTAACAGATACACGCAAATATAAAAAAAAACAATCTTCAAAATTCATTCCTGCACATTGACAGATTCAGTTTACAGACGCCATTTTTACATACATATGGGGAGGTTGTGCGTTTCTCCGATACTGCTCTCCCCAGTAAATATATATTTAACTAATGCAAATGCATAACAGGTGTAATTAAACATATTTTATTATTTAAAAAAAAATAATAACACTTTGAAAATTAAAAGCTATAGAATGCAGTCAAAATATCCACCAAGGCAAAGATGAGCACAAGAAATAATGACATCACATAACGTCAACTGATGGCGCGAAATCATGGGACTCGCATACGCGGCACCCCAGGCTTCGAATGGACACAGATAAATCCGAATATTTGAGTTCATTTCTTTGAGTTGATGCTAGACAATTATTACATCATATACTTTTATAGTTTAAAGTGCGTCCTTTTCTTTCTAAATTATGTCTTCTACATGAAATAGAAAGGCCTGGCCTGGCCTTCAGTCATCTTATATGTTAATAATAATGAAAAAATACTGTTAGAGGTATCTTCATAATTTCAACTGTTCCGAAATCACAAAGATTTTTTTTAATGTTCCAGCAAAATTAATTTATTGTAATTTACATACTTTGGGAGAAAATGCAAATATTCGCTGTTGCCATAATTGGAAGGTCTTTATCACTACGGTGTTTTTTTCCGGTTGAAAACAAGCGTTCTGACGACCTTTAACTTTGCAAATTTAAACTCAACAAAAGAAGCGGAATATTACCATAAACAATGCATTTTCAGCACTAATATCAAAATATGTCAGGCATAGAACTCGATAACAGATAATTATTATTTCCTTTAACAGTTGCGACGGGGAAAAAACTACGATGTCGGTAAATGAATGTTTTTTTTTATTCCCAATTCTAAATTTGATGGTTTGATCCCGAACATTCCAATGACGTCACTTCAAGAAAGAGTGAATGAAGTCAGTCCCGCCAAACAGACTGAATGACGTCGCTTACATATTTTCCATGGTAGTAAAAAGAAGTTCACAATCATCCGGTTTAGTGAATGCTTATTGTCTTGATCATAAAGAGACGTCTCGCCTTTAGCAAAATCATTTAAATAACGGGCAATTTGCTTTCGTTTTTGAATGTCATTTGCATACAATGAAATAAGTGCAGGATAAAAAAATATGCGTTCAGTATTTACAATACAAGTTTTATTTTGGTGTCGACACGGAAACACTGCATCTCATCTCATCAAACAAACGATACTAGCATCAAGATTGGTTACAGCAAAATAAAAATATCTAATGTTGGACATATGAGTTTGTAAATCCATTATAAAGTAGTAATTAAAGCAAATTATTTGTTTTATTCAATATACAACACCTGCAAGGAGACTTCCTAGACATATCGCTACGCACGATGCACTCGATCGTTGTGTTATATCATGTAACTTTTCATCGATTATTTGATCTAGATATATCTGTCTTCGACAGTGATATTTCTATGAATATGTGGATGGAACATGTGTACAAGATAAAAACAACCCATCTCAACTGCTAATCCGGGATCGTTAAATGTAATCTTGATCACCTCAGCCCAAGCACAGGGGCACGCAAATTATTCGTCATGTTAAAATGTTGCTATGTACGTCATGTCCACATTGTAAATATCGGTAAGTTTGTAATAAGAATAATAATATCAATGTTATTAAATCTTTATTGATATCACAACTAAATCATATATTTATAACCTTACCAAACTCACCTGAAAAATATTAAGTCACAATAAATTCATCATAATTTGACTTTTTTTTAGAATGGTAAGATCAAAACAGAAGTTATGATTCAAAATTATGCAAATGGTGGATGACTGACTTTCATTCATTCATTAAAGTTGGATGGATTAGAAGATTATTCTCGTTTTCAGGCAAATGGTATCTGGTCATCAAGTCAACACTAGATTTAAATAATATATATAATTGCTGGGAAGATTATGTAAACTTGTGTATATCCAGGTGTCGTAACAATTTTGGAAGGATGTCTTTAAAGCATGGGATACATTGAATCTTTCTGAAGATATTAAGCTAAATAGACAAGAGTGTATCCTCAAAACACCTCTTTGGTACACAATGGCATTAACATTAATGATAAATTTGTTTTTTACCCCAACTGGCTTAGGTCAGGTATCTAAATTTTAAATCATTTGATTCTGACAAACTTACTTTTCTTTCTTTTGATGAATTTATACAAACAAATGGAATCAATATAATTTTCTACAATACCATAGACTAATTTTGTCAATAAAACGCTACCTAAAAAATCTCGAGTTAACAACAGAGAAACTTTCACATCCTTTCATACCATTAAGAGGAAAAATGATGGGAAAGACTTCTCTAGGCTTATCATAACTCCATCAACAATTGCTACAGGTACTAGAAAATGGAATTAGCGCTTTAACTTTGATAAAGAAATGTGGTTAGAAATTAATACAATTTTAGGCAAAGCCTATCTGAGAGCGCAGCAGTTAATCTATTTTTCCGTTTGTTGCTTTTTAACTGTGTATCTCAATAGAAATATGCCAGAAAAATAAAGGATTTTCAACGGCGAAAGAATTACTGGCATTGAGTTTATAACAAGGAAACAATATTGAACACATTATTCTTCTACTTTCACTTTCTGCAAAAATACGTGACTGCGGCTACAAAATATATCTCGACGTCTTTCTCCGTTGCCAGGCGGAAAATTCCGAAGCAAATGCACACATAAAACGGCTTTTAAGTCAAGATTCAGGACAAAACATTATTGTTAGATTCAGGTAATAATAAATTGGAAGGTTTATCTTTCACTAATGTTTTCATTTTGAAATTTCCCAAGCATAACTTCTTTATAATTACGCGAGAGTGTGATTTTGTAATCACGCGAGAGTTTGACATTGGATACTGTTTTGCGCAACGCTGGACCTTGTGTTGACTTCCGGTTTCCAATTTACGAGAAAGTTTTCCAACTCTACATAAATTGGATGATTTACATAGAATAACGTTACCGAGACACCTCTATCAAAAGAGTTCGCTGCGCTCTCTATAATCTTCTATTTAAGGTAACTAAAATGGTTTCAAGTCAGAATTAATTATCATGTCTTAGTTACTAATATAATTTTAGGCCAAGCCTAAGTGAGAGCGCAGCAAGCATTAACTGTATATAGTTCTAGTATTGTGTACTGTACTGTGTACTGTACTGTACAGTACTGGAGTTCACAAGACATTGATTGACAACTTATTGGTAATACGAAATCCGCTCACTTACAGTTCTCTAAATTTAAAAGTTTCCTATAGATGCGAAATTCAGACGACAATAATAACAATATGAGAAATATTAAATCTAGGATAAAACGGTCTTTACTTTATAAGGGAGGCAACTCTAACGGTTTTCGTATTTTTTGTGATTACCTCCCTTTATTTACATATCGAGTAAATCTATCTAAGAGAGTAAAACACATCTGGGTTGATGATATAAAGAGAGATTTATTTTCATATCTCTGATTTTATTTACATTGAGTTTCATGTAAGCAATACAAAATCGCACTGTAGTATTGTGTTTGTATACATTACTCTTGCCGAAGTCTTCCAATAGGAGATTTCAGAAAAGATGGCGATGACGTCACACAAAGGTACATCCGGGCGCTCAAAGGTACACCTCCGTATAGCTGTATACATTAAAGGGCCACTACCTTTCCGAAACGGCTTTTAATTTTTAAAATGGGAATGAAAAACGAGATCGATAATTTGGTAGAGTCGCAAAAGTTATTAACTTACTGATAATACTACACGTATCATCACCTTCTGAACAATTTGATTAAAGTAAATAAAATGTTAATTTTCATAACGCGGGTCGTTTTATGTTTCCCGCCGTCGTCCTAAATACCCCGCGGTAGTTGATACCGGAATATTGCAAATACCGGCTTGAAATTACAGATTACATTCCAAGTTCCCCAAAATATCATACTGACATTTTAATAAGCGATTATTGTTTTCTAAGTCTTATTTGGTAAAACACCATAATTACGATGGGTGATTATGACAAAATTAAAATTTCAACCTTTTCAGAGTCACCAAATTAAGTATTCTTGATATTTTTTTTCCGTCAAAACTTTTGGAATTGAGTTTATGATATACAAATGAATCAGTAAATAGATATTTTTTATGATGTTTTTAAACAAAACTTAAGTATTTTAGGATTCTCGAAGCCGTGCGTAATGTGTCCGGGTCGGCATTTCACTACTGAGATCTGTATTTATAAATCTAAATGCAGTCAATCTAACATGTATTCAAAATATTTGAAAGTAGTATTACTTCAATTTGAGACTTCATATAGCAGCCCATGTAATAAAAGCGACTGAAAAAAATAAACAATAAACTCTACAGCATGAAAATGGAACGATTTCACTATTTAATTTCTCGAGATATATCGACAGACATACGTGAACGTACTGTACACATGTAGATCTGCATGTACGTGTAACACAGTGGTTTAAAAAGCATTCCGTTAGAATAAGACATATATGGTAAAGAATGAAAAACACAGGTACGTATTGAGATCGGTGTAGGTAATTACAATATTCTTAATTTCTCCATGTATATATGGGCTGTGGGCTGAGGTAACCTTCCAACGAAGCCATGCACGAGCGGCCGTGTTCTGGCCAGATATGGTCCACATTTCGTTATATTAAATAGTGTTTTAAACAGCTTTCCATGTATAACAGAAACATGACACAATAAAATCAATTATCTATTCATAACTTTTTCACAACATTGATTTCTACGTGTGAACAAAAAACGAGTACGTGTGGCGGCCCGCCACCGCTTCGCAAGCTGGCTTCAACACTAAATCTACACAAATATATTTAGCAATAAACAATTGTAAATATAAAAATATAAATGTCTGTAACCTCTGAAACAATAAGAAACCATTTTAAAATCAGAATTTGCAAGTATGAAAATGTATACTTTCGTCACTGTATCGATTGTGTAGCAGAGATGTACGTTTCTGTTATTGTTTTTATTAGTCGCCATACTGTATTTGTACCTTTGAGGACCTGGATGTATACTTTATGTGACATCACGCCATCTTTTCTGAAATCTCCTATTCTTTCCTAACGGAAAAGTCACGTGGTTCTATTCTCGTTCTGATCTCATAATGGGACACCGCTTGTATTCACGTGGTCCCGCCTGAGAAGCCCTGGCAGCGACCGAGCATCGATAAGCCTGTAAAAATACGATTTTTAAAGCAAAGTTGTAAGTATACTATATGGTTCACATGCTGGTAGATCCACAGATGATGTATAAAATGTAATCACTAGACAGATTAGATATAAAATATACTGTTGTACTGTGTACAACGGATTAACCCAAATGGTCTGCAAAACCGATTTTTTTTATTTTTCAAATTCATTGTTGACAGAAAACTGTTTGTTTGCTCACCTTTCTTAATATTTTATATATTCACAAACTGATCATTCATAGGCCTCTACGACGTTATAATTATAAAGCTGTAATAATAAGTAGACCAGATGTTACTGCATGATGACGTAGGCTAGATAATGAAAAATCTAATGCTTACTCCTCAATACACCACATGGTTGTTTTACCCCTGTATGTTGTCTCTGTATATATTGCTCCCATCTTCAATATCGGCTACATGTAGACATTACATGTACACGTTATTAATTGAATTGATATATTTGTAATGAAATGCTATAAAGGTTCACGCTTTTTAAAACACAAATACAGGGCTCGAATTTGACATTTTTTGTAACAAAACAAAAACAAAAAATAGCAAGTGCCCTAAATTTGTACTTGCTAACTAATCTTTTTACTTCTTATTAGATAACTGTATTCAAATCACAGAGTAGTTATATATAAAATCATTTATTTTTGCATGATGATGTGAGGTGTATAGGTATATCAACAACATTATAGGAACTGTGTCCCCATATGTTCCAATTACACAATCTAGCACAATCATTGTGTCATTAAGACATTTTTACAATTGTCCTTGATAAAAAAAAACACTTGCTTAAAAATGAGCAAGTGCATATTTTTTCCACTTGCTAGTCTGGTATATATACCATATATATGCAAAAAAGCAAGTAAAACAATCTGAAATTCGAGCCCTGAAAATATATGTTTTCTTCAGTAAGGCCATCAGCACTATAACTGACATCTTTACTGTGTTCCATCACTGATTGTTTTCTCAAATTTCCTATTTTCAGATGCATTTTATTGCAGAAAAAGTAATTAAAATGCAAAAACAAATCTTCCAAACTACTTCGTCTGTATCTTTTATTGCCTGTACAGAAGCTACACTACACACTGGTATCGAGGTAAGTGAATTGCAATTCGGAGTGAAGTGAGAACATATATATTTTCAACAAAAGGGAGCTGTGCACTTTGTTGACAAAACTTGTATCCTTGCTGTGATGTCACAGTCAAATGGCATTAAGTATATAAAACCTATATAAGATCGGAGCATAATGGTGCTAATACAGTGTTACTGTTTTCGAAGATATGGCAATTTCCTTGAGTATAAATATATATATAATATATACATGTATGCAATAATTTTCACAAAAAATACATTTATGATTGAATCGTATTCAACAAATAAATTCTATGACAATTTTGTAGAATTATAATACATGTATGCAGCAAGTACCGTATATTTAAAAATGTACATGTAATTTCGTTATTGACATATTTAGATAAAACAAAATTTGCAAGAAGAGTGTTACACTGCTGGGGTATGCTAGTGGAGAGATCCTAGTATTGGTTGTTCCACTTTTGATAGAAAGTAATTCAGGTATTAATTTTTCAATCATTAAAGTAAATCAAAGGTTTTAATTAGAAAGGAAAGGAATTTGATTAA
Source organism: Argopecten irradians irradians (assembly GCA_004382745.1). NCBI lineage: Eukaryota > Metazoa > Mollusca > Bivalvia > Pectinida > Pectinidae > Argopecten > Argopecten irradians. The sequence goes on from SAYR01014688.1 coordinate 96,335, forward strand.
ATAGGAGATATGTTTCAACACTATATTAACTACATTGTACTTAACAAATAATGAAATAAGGGTGTTGATGATTTAAGGAGCATAGAGTATCAAATTACAGATTTACTGAATACCGGCTCCAATATTCACACGGTTGTTAACATCATACACAGTATATTATACTGTATTTTCCAAGGTTAGAGACTGTTATGTCCTACACCACAGGAGAGTATAGTAACAGTGGAACAATTATATGAAATGTAATTGAAATATCAGTTTTCACTTTTGTGAATATGTGTAGTCATTTTAATAAAGTTGTACTTCATTATCATTTAAATGGCATAATACTTCAACAGGAATCTCACTCTATTACTAACTATCCAGATACCTTGGACGCTTGAAGTCCCACAGATCTGTAACTTCTGTGTCACTCTCATCAGAATCTGAAATTTTATTCAATTCTGCAATGATATTATGATTAACTGAAGAACACATAAATGAATACCAATTGTCTGACAGTGTCTTGTCTGGATGGACACCGTTATACAAGTGGTCATATTGCTGTTTTACATTCTTTTTAACATTTTGTCTATTTATCCCTTTATGTTTTATTTTGATTTTCATCACACTCGTATCCCACCTGATCAAAGTTAAATTCTGATTCTGACTTATTTCAGCAATAGCAGAATTTATCTGCTAAATATCAGATATATCAAAGATGGTGCCGAAGAGTTTGATATTCAGCAAATTTAGACAGTGATACAGGTGGAATATGAGCCACATGTGCAGTAATACAATATTTTATTTTTACATCTCTTACAAGGATTCGATTTTGCTTACCACTTCTAAAACTTTACTGTCTGAGGTGTTGTAGCATAACCCCACCCCACCTTCATGATGAATTTTTGAGGTGAGGTTGCATATTCCTGCAGCCACAACAACTCTACAATTGAAAGGATTTGGGAGATTTTCAAGCTTACTCATACTAAATTGCTTCATGGCTTCAACAGTGCCACCCGGTTTTACAATAGCATGGACATTCCATCGCAAAGAAAACGGTTTGTTCATCTTTATATACTGGTCCAGTCTTGCCCCACGTGAATCAGTAGCAAATATTATGTGGCTGGTCATGATTAGTGATTAACCTGGGAATCAAAAGCAGGAATTTCAGACATTTGTCAATTATCCTCATTGAGATAACATCATATG
>SAYR01014688.1:97668-147878 GCA_004382745.1 Argopecten irradians irradians
AAGGAAGGAATAATACGGTTTGTATATAGGAGTTGTCTCCCTTATACAATTATCTTTGTAGAAGGAGTTACCTCCCCTTATTTATTACCAGCAAATATCTTATCTACTGTAATATCAAAACTCTAACTTTATATATTAACATTTCCTTTTTTGATAATTCAATATATATGCAGATATTGTAGACCGCACTGTAAAATAATGCTTAAGTGGTCAATTAAACACAAAATTTAAAACTTAAAATAAGAAAAGTCTTTTCAAGAATTATATTTATACATGTATATAAATAAGTATAAAGTACCATATTGGATGGGTGAGAGAGAGAGTAAAATATGTAGAAATATGGAAATTTGTAAGAGAGGCCTTCGGTGGAAGGGACATTGTATTATATTCAACATGTACTATTGAATAAAAAAAAGGTTTTGAAAAAAAAAAAACCAATGTACATGTAATTTCGTTATTGACATATTTAGATAAAACAAAATTTGCAAGAAGAGTGTTGCACTGCTGGGGTATGCTAGTGGAGAGATCCTAGTATTGGTTGTTCCACTTTTGATAGAAAGTAATTCAGGTATTGATTTTTCAATCATTAAGGTAAATCAAAGGTTTTGATTACAAACGAAAAGAATTTGATTAAATGGGAGATATGTTTCAACACTATATTAACTACATTGTACTTAACAAATAATGAAATAAGGGTGTTGATGATTTAAGGAGCATAGAGTATCAAATTACAGATTTACTGAACACCGGCTTCAATACTCACACGGTTGTAAACATCATACAGAGTATATTATACTGTATTTTCCAAGGTTAGAGACTGTTATGTCCCACACCACAGGAGAGTATAGTAACAGTGGAATAATTATATGAAATGTAATTGAAATATCAGTTTTCACTTTTGTGAATATGTGTAGTCATTTTAATAAAGTTGTACTTCATTATCATTTAAATGGCATAATACTTCAACAGAAATCTCACTCTATTACTAACTATCCAGACACCTTGGAGGCTTGAAGTCCCAAAAATTTGTAATCTATGTGTCACTCTCATCAGAATCTGACATTTTATTCAATTCTGCAATGATATTATGATTAACTGAAGAACACTTAAATGAATACCAATTGTCTGACAGTGTCTTGTCTGAATGGACACCATCATACAAGTGGTCATATTGCTGTTTTACATTCTTTTTAACATTTTGTCTATTTATCCCTTTATGTTTTATTTTGATTTTCATCACACTCGTATCCCACCTGATCAAAGTTAAATTCTGATTCTGACTTATTTCAGCAATAGCAGAATTTATCTGCTAAATATCAGATATATCAAAGATCATGCCGAAGAGTTTGATATTCAGCAAATTTAGACAGTGATACAGGTGGATTATGAGCCACATGTGCAGTAATACAATATTTTATTTTTACATCTCTTACAAGGATTCGATTTTGCTTACCACTTCTAAAACTTTACTGTCTGAGGTGTTGTAGCATAACCCCACCCCACCTTCATGATGAATTTTTGAGGTGAGGTTGCATATCCCTGCAGCCACAACAACTCTACAATTGAAAGGATTTGGGAGATTTTCAAGCTTACACAAACTAAATTGCTTCATGGCTTCAACAGTGCCACCCGGTTTTACAATAGTATGGACATTCCATCGCAAAGAAAACGGTTTGTTCATCTTTATATACTGGTCCAGTCTTGCCCCACGTGAATCAGTAGCAAATATTATGTGGCTGGTCATGATTAGTGATTAACCTGGGAATCAAAAGCAGGAATTTCAGACATTTGTCAATTATCCTCATTGAGATAACATCATATGAAAATGAATGATAGGTAGAGAAGTTTACTACCAATGTTGATATATTGTGCCTTGTGTTGTAATATTTTGGTTAGAGACTGTTGTGTCCCACACCCAAGTAAGGAATCGGTCTCAGAATTTGATAAGTTTAAAAAAAAAAAACACTGGCAGACTAGATTTTTTGTGGGTTATATATGCTAAGAGATTTTAATTTAACTTGTATGTCTGTGCTATTTCAGTTGTATGTGATTAAATAGCAATCATGTGTAGTCATGTCTAAGCAGTTGGTTATACTCAGAAAGGTTCAATGTAGCCAGCCTTTTTCAGGGTTCGTGTCTTTCAAGAAGTCAACATTTTTCATAAACAGGACAAAGAATGTGATCATGTTGCGATATTCACATTGTAAGATTAAATTATTTAAAAAAATGAACAAAAACTGATGTTGAGAGTACTTGGAAGTTACATGTAAACGGGTTAGAGACTGATGTGTCCCACACCACATTACTACCTGACCATAACATATCAGATGCTTTCAGGAATTTCCAACATATTTACCTTCAGTGTAAATATTGCTTTTTTACCAAAAAGTAGATATAAACGGTATGTTGCACTTGCCATGGTTGTTGAATTCATTGTTGCTCTTCCATGTTAATCAAATTTTACTATGAAGTTTTCATTTGAAAAGAATAAGCTGATCATGGGCTGCCTTTTCAAGTCCTATTCTTCATTTGGTATTGAATTGGATTTAAATTGTGACAAGATTTCTTTATCTCTGGCCAGTGTTGTTGGAGTGGTCACAACATGGCAAAGCCTGTCCGGATTGACTAAGACGGAAGGATGCCATGCAAAATCTGGATCTCCATCAACAGGACCAGCAATTTTAGCTCTGGAAAGGGCAACAAAAAGTGCACCAGGATTACGCGATTCAAAAGCTTTGGTGCAAGGGCTTATAACAATATATCTGTTAGACCGATTTTCCCTTATTATCATACCCTGGCACGGTGAATTGTCGTACCCCAGTCAAGACGTAGTTATGGCAGGGACATTCTAGTGCACGTTTTACTTGTGTTATTTTGGAATGTTTTGAATGAAAGTAGGTCCTGTATCCTTGTAAACTCTACCATAACAACAAGTGGTTGTGCTGTTTTGGGGGTTTGGGGCTGAGGATAGGTAATGCAAATAACTGTGCCAACAGAACCATTAGATAGGCCATACTTCGCACAAAGATTTGATGTCAACATCATTTTTACACAGATAAACTGTGTGCAATATACTTCCTTTTTGTCTGTTGTACAGTTATTAGCATGAATACTTTCCATCAAAGCCACTGTTTTTGCAATTGGATGATCTTTGTTTTTTGAGTATTTGAGTTTTATTGTGTTTCCATTTCACGTTGTGGGACGGAAATAAATCAAGGCCCTTTTTAGAGATATGTTGTAACAATTGATGACCAAAATGTGTTTAAGATCATCCCACTGATATCTTTGTAACCATGTAGCTTGATCCTGAGACAACTTATATTGTCTCAGTGATGTTAATACAAACTTCAATACCTGCTGATTTTCATTTTGTCTTATTATTTTTCGCAGGGTTACTGCTGTACTGAAGTCTGGACAGCCGAAGCTTCCACGCATTGCTGCTGGACAGTTAAAATTTGGTTTATACAGGGGGTAGTCCAAAACAGATGGAAGTTTTACGTCGTCACCAAAGAAAACTATTGGAAGACCACCCGATAGCAAACTGGAATCTGATTTCATACCAAATCTACAGTTGAATTCCATCCATCCAAGATTTAACCAATCAATGACCTTTCATCAACTAAAAGGGCTTTGAATCCTTTACAATTTTCTTGTAATAATTCGGCCATGTGGCCTGTTGGTAAACTCATTTCTTTTGATTTTTATACAATGAGGATTTTTAGAAAACTGTGTATAGTGACTCCAGATATGAGATTGGCTACACTGACAGTTAGGCATAGTATTTTCACACAATTATCTGATTGAAATATCAATCTTAGTATTTTAACGAGGCATTTGATCAGGTGGGATTTGCCCGATCCTGCAGTGCCAGATAAAACCAGACGTAAAGGTTGGAAATCTGGAGAGTTAATGGAATCAAATATGGCTTTAATAACAAGAGTAAAGGCAAATTCTGTTCTGTAATGAGACTAGAAATATCTACCTCAGGAATATCCAAACATTTCCCGGTCTGAGTTTATGTCTGCATTTATTATGTCCACAAATGTTAGTCCAAGGTCTTGTGGACATATGTTTGTTGTTGCTGACCAATCGTGCTCCAAATCTCCATCATCATATTCAAACTCTTCAGAAACTTCTTTGTATTCAGAGTTTGGTCTAACTAAATCCATCCATTCAGGTTGTAAAACGTCATTATCATCGTCACATCCATCCTTGCAATGGCCATCGCTTTCATGGATCCTTTGATGGAACCGAGTCTTGTTCTTTCCACATCTGCTTTTACAAAGTTAGGACAGACTTTCATTTCTAAAAATTCTGACATTTTTTTCAGACCAGAAAATGTTGTCATTCTTGATGTCGCTATTTTTTAGGCCAATGCAACAGAAGCATGGTACTGGAATATTTTTCTGTGAGAGTCCAGGTACTGTAAATGTTGTTGCCAGATATAACTGACACATATCCATATTTACATATAAACCCATACCATGATTCTGTTGCATCCTCTGGTCTGGATATATATTAATCTAATGATGTGTTTTGTTAAGGTTTTGCCAGTTTTTTTTCAAGAACACGAGAACCACTCGAGCTGAAATTTTGAAAGCTATGACTGCATCTATAAAGTGCTTAGCTAGAAAGTTTAAATGATGCTTCAACAGCAGAAATATCACGTTTTGTTGTTTGCATAAGTAATGTAGTACATAACGATTTTGCGGAGGAATCATTTTCACTACTGGAATTAATCATATGGTTTAAAAAAATCAACTACGGCCCCTGTTGATTCCACTCCCTTGCAGGCGTAGCTAATTACATTATTTTCTGTTGCCATGATGTCATTGAAGGTTTCTGAGGATCACTTTTTGACAAAATGATGGAAATATCACTATTTGCACGCCACGCTTGTGTGTGAAATTGGCTATGTTGCACAAGCATGGGGTGGTCTCTGACCATATCTAGTTTTGGTGAACCATTTTTGTCACTAACTATAGCGGGTGTCGTTGCCGAATTCTAAACGACATTTATTTCCTGGTGAATGCTTTCGTTTTGGAATTCTCAAACAATTGTCTGAGCATCTATGCATATTAACTTTGTTGGTGAGTAGAAGGTGATCTTCTAGAATAGTTTCTTGATTAGAGCTTAAATCCATTAGAAGATTCATTAAATGATTTGTATTAAGTGAGGGCGCCTCTGCTGAACCTTCAGGTGGGGGCCAAAATTCCTTATTTTGAACTCCTGCTGAGCCCATTCAAAAAGTTAATTTGATACTTCCTCGATGGGCGTACCTTTCTGAATGGACTCGAACATAAGGTTATGAGGTTCCTTGTCAGACCTCCAACAAAGTCCATGCCAATGGATCATATCTCTCGATTTCGCAAACTTTTGACAATACCAAAATGTATCTACTCCAAACACAGGGGCAAGTACTTCTTTGAAATAATTTGCTGTTCTCTTATCAAAATAGTCTGCAACAATGTGTGTGTTTTCTTAGAGAGCTTTAAACAAAATGTTTTTATCATCTAAATCTACATCTTGCCCAGATGTATCTTTAATTTACATATGTAAAAGACGCTTTAAGGGATTGAAATAGAACTCGGCACAATTGTCAGTAGCAGAAAAAGATGGTAATCCCTGGGCTTCGTTGATTTTGCATTGTATTAGAGCTCTTAATTTTGTGCGTCTCTGTGCCCCTAAGATTTGCTCAGGGTCAATATTACCAGGATCTACATGTTCATTTGCTGGCCCCTGGTCATAAGTGTGTGCTGTGTGTGATTGGAACTGAACTGTTGGTACTGATTGTAATTCTCCGTCACGTGTTAATTGTGATAGTCGTATTTGACAGATGATAATGTCTGAATAAACTGATTTATTGTTTTGTAACCATTCTAAAGCATTTTGTACAAAGTCACGGCGTACCCTGAAATTTTTTGATAGTGACATTTTTACCTTGACGACGAACACGTATAATGTGGATTTCTTCATTTAATCTAGGAAAAATATTTGCAAGTTCATTAATTTCTTGTGGGAATGTAACACAATGACCACTTGATGCTAATCCACCATGTTTAAGAAGATGGACATTTATACATGGTGATGTTCTTGAAATTAATTATTGTTCAACTATTGTTAAATTTTGTAAAATATGTGGTACTTATTTTACAAAATTTACCAGGATCCATATTGTTTTCTTCTGAGAACATTTTACTCTGTATTCGTTATCAGCTGAACACATGTGACATACATTTTCTTTAAGTTTCGTATCTATCTTTCGTTCTTTACATATTGTACAGAAGTGTATCTCGTGTATCATTTCTTTAAGTTCAATAGAGCGAATGCAATCCATTGGGTTATTGTAATGGTAATCATCTGTCAGAGGTGCTGCCTCGGGTATTGTTTCACGAGACAGTTTAAATTGTTTAAGTCTATGATTGATTTTTTGAATATTTTTATTTTCTCGTGATTTTACATTGTTGATCATCCTCTATACAAGCTTTACGTTCAAAGTATAGGTCAAGTTTCCTGCCGTTTGCTTTTGATGATCTATCATATTTACTTAATCGATGATGTACCACTGTAGTTTTATTTATAGAAACAGCAGAATGTTTGAAATTTATGTGTTGCTTTGACGAATTTAATTCGTGTGTTGTAGATGCATTGTTTGAGCCATTGCATTTTTGTTTTCTTAAATTGTTTCCTTTTTTGCCTGGATTAAGTTTGCATGCTTTTGTTTGATTGCCTTTTGTGTTGTTCCTGTTGACTTCTTTGGTAAGCCTGCCCGATTTTGTCTGTTTGTTTCTTCATGAAGGATGTAGCCTGGTTACCTTGTTTTGTTTTTGTTCTTTTCCAGTTGTTGCCCAACCATTTGAGTTTACCATTTTGTTGCAGTACAGCTGCTTGGTGGTATTAGTACTGTGATGACGAAATATTTGGTCCTGATAAATTGTATAATTGTTGTATATTGCTGAACAAATAACATTACTTAACAGTGAATGACTTTTGTTGTCAAAGAATTTGGCATGTGAGTGAAAAAAACAATTGCCATCTGATGGCACATGTTCAATATGGAATTTATTACCATCTACAATTAATGTATCTCTATTAGGAGAAAGATATTGAACATGTGAAGTATGTTCATTAACTATTCCCGGAACTGAAACACTGTGTTCACCTATAGTTGCTGATGTAGAAACTGTAGAAACTGTAGGAACTGAAGGTTCGACTTCTATAGGTACACTAGTAGTACATGATGGACCTGTAGGTCCTTCATATCCCTTAGCTGAATCTTGTTATGTGGAATTCTTTGTATAAGTACGGTAACTATGGCCAGAAACTACCTGAGCATACGTTTTCCCACCATTTGTTCTAGTATTAGAACGTGTTTCAACTGATTGGTCATCACAAACATCCATGCATTGCGAGTCGCCAGAATCTTTGTTGGAGATGCATAATATGTAATCATGATCTATTAAAAATTATCAACATTCATTGGTTGTACTTCATTAATACTGTAAGTGTGGTCGCATTGACCAAAAGATGTTACTACGTGAGCATAAGACCTACGTGGCGACTCGCAATTCATGGTTTTTGCAAAATACTGTGATATAATCAAAGTATGTAATGTACAGACTATCGGGATGTAGATATAACTCTCAACTTACTATCTAAAAATAGATTATATGTAGGAAAGAATCAGTAATGCCAACGGTGAGTCGCAGAAAACAGCAACATACTTTGCAGACGAAGAAGCAGACGACAAGTCTATTCGGAAGTAAATAAAATTATCAGCAACAAAAAATAAAAATAAATGAATCTGACCTAAACTTCTCTAAAAATTATATAATTAAACTTGTGTGTATCATACAACTTTTATCAGAGACTTTAGGGTTGTCAATATGTTCGGGGAATGTTGGATATCCTCGGTTTGGTTGGAAATCTCGGGAACGAAAGGAAATCTCGCGAGAGTGTGACTTTGGATACTGTCTTGTGCAACGCTGGATCTTGTGTTGACTTCCTGTTTCTGGTTTTTGAGAAAGTTTTCCAACTCTACATATATTGGATGATTTACATAGAATAACCTTACCGAGACACCTATATCACAAGAGTTCGCATTTTATAAGATGAACCGTAATGATAATGGATTAACTGGTAGTAATTATCTATGTGGTATACATGATAGCTCATATAACAATCAGATCATTTATGATGTAATGATATTTAACCTATATTCATACATTCAGGTAATATATTTACAATTTGTTCGCAACTAACCTTTTTGCAATCAAACTGTTGATAAGAGCTTCACATATCAAACTGCAATGAATCAAAAACATATCACGTCTTCGAACTATTTAAATGGAAAACAAAGAAGTGAAATGCATGAACATAGAAGACTCAATTTCTATACTGCGATATATGCGGTCAGTTACTGTAAATTTCAGTGATGCTGTATTAGACAGGTATATGTAGATATGTAATGTACCCAAGGGATATATATACCCACTTAACACTTAAATAAGTACACACGATAATAAGTCAATGACTACCTTTTTAGACAGAAAGTGATGCCGTCTTTAGAGCTACAATTTGTCCTATTACTGCTTATGGAGCAAAGTAATGATTATGCAAACCATTATAAAACGTCTATTTGCATTATATCGTACTTGTTTGATATCGCTTACCTACTCGGCAATAAAACTAAACCACTTAGAATATCAAATTCTCATCGAGGCATTATTGTTTTTACATTATACACATGAAGGTCTTTCTGAAGGGAATTTATACGGCAAGTCCACAAATTGTGAATTTGACGTCTTGTGAGCGGTACGGTAGATATAAAAAATGGTGGTTATGTTTGTTTTAGACAAAAATGATATGTAAATGCATGTATACTCATAAAATAATCGGAAACCTACAAAATAGTATAGAAAACTGTGTCCGAGTGATTTTCGGAGGCAGGGCTCCACTACGACACATATGGACCAATTCGTACCCGGCCGAAAGGTATAGTAGGCCGGGTACGTATATTCGTTCTAGTTCCATTGCATGCATAGCTACATATGGGAAAGTAATTGAAATTGTAATTAATGATTAAATCAAACCATTGAATTGATATGACTTTACCCCCCTTCGCCATCTGAACAACCGTAAACAAATGATGAAACATTGAGGGTTTGTCTCAATAATTTTAAATTTCCCGCGTTTCGTAGAATAACGGGAAATATTTGTCCTGCAGTTACATAACGTACACATGGCATTGTAGAGCACGTGCGGTTTTTATTCGTCCAATGAGATTAGGTGGGCTAGTAGGGTATCGGGTAGCGAGATTTGGTCATTCTAACGTTCGGTTAGCTACAGGAACGACCTATTCAATTTGTTCTCACGTAATCATGTAGAGTCAGCAGTCACTACTCGACAAACTGGAGACCATCATGACTTCAAAATTACAGACTTTCAAAGTAGAAATCAGCGAGTCACAGAAAATGATTTCTGAAGCTCAATTCTCCAGGTTTTCGAAGATTTCTCCTTATCATTTTAAGAAGAAAGGAAACGAAGAACAGTTTAAATTAAACACCAAAATCAACATGAAATTGCTGGAGGCGCATTCATCTTTACAAGAAAACCCTTAACATAATGCGCATACGGAGAGAGATATAGGCAGAAATTGATAAAAATGGCCGACCCAACAGAAACTGGTTGGAAAGTCGTCGAGGAATACGAAAGAAATGCTTTAGCGGAGGATTCCGAGGACGAGAAGCGGATTAATAGGGCGTAAAGGAAGATAAAAAACCAGAGAACCACTCGACAGAAGCGTTATTTCCCCTATGGTACCCCCGCGAGACAACACACTCAGAGCCAAGCGGGTGCAGCGGACACGACGACGGCGGGTGCGAGCAGGCGACCAGGATTGTGCTTCGCGTGTGGAAAGCCCGGTCACTGGAGGGTAGACTGTATGCAGAAAGGCACAAATAAGATAGGTAGCACTTTTTGTTTTTGTGTGGAAGCACGTTTGTCAGTGACAGACGTATTTGTAGCGTATGAGGATATGTTGGGCGAAACACTTGTTGCTAAGTCCAGTTCTGCTTCAGTGGGTAATTTTACTATCGTAGTGGGGTCGACAGGTGAAAGGTCAGATTCGAAGGTCAGGTCACCCGTAGGAATATTGCGTAGTCCTTTACATGAATGGGAGAGTATAGATGTATGTTCGAATGTTTTAAATGTAATACGTGACGGTTATAGGTTACCTATGTATTCAATGCCGGATTGCATTGTTTTAAGAAATAATAAATCGGCATTTGACAATTCGGGTTTTGTACAGCAGGAGATAGAAACATTGCTTTTGAAAGGTTGCATAAGAGAAGTAAATACTATTCCAAAGGTGGTCAATCCATTGACTGTAGCTGGCAATAAGGAGAAGTTGCGTTTGGTGTTAGATTGTCGACACATAAACCCTTGTTTGTTTAAATACAGGTATGAGGATTCATCAGTAGCATTATATTTGTTTAGGAAGGGGGAATGGGTTTTTACGTTCTATCTCAAATCAGCTTATCACAATATCGAGATTTTTCCAGATCATAGAACATTTCTAGGATTTTCTTGGGTCATGAACGCCAGGTGAGATATTTCATTTTTAACGTATTGCCATTTGGCCTTTCCACAGCAGGGTATATTTTTACAAAGGTCACCCGTCATTTGGTCAAATACTGGCGCTCAAAGGGTCACAGGGTTGTCATGTATCTTGATGACGGCATCGGGGGTAAAGCTACGGCAGCTGAGGCTAGCGACCTGAGTATGTCGGTACAGGGCGATTTGATAAGATTTGATTTTATGATTGCAGAGCTAAAATGTAGCTGGGTGCCAAGTCAGGAAACTATATGGTTGGGGTTGCGTTGGTCATTCTCGGAGGGATTGTTTTTTCTAGATGCAGAGCAGCCAACTGCATATAATTAGTTTGTTGTTATTTAGTTATACAGTTACTGAGTATATGGAGGACTTTGCATTTCATCCGAAATGCGAAATGGTATGATGATGATTTGTCATTATTAGATGTACCTATAACACGTATCATCATAGACACCATTACCACATCTTATGTTAACCTGAAATATGCCGTTACCAAGGATAGCTCGTATGTAGTGACAGTGTTATGGTCCCCTACACAAAGTACCTAGACATAAACAAAGGAATGTAATAACGTCTTTGATATCACGTGTTTAACATAATATCTTTATTACTTGAACATTACTACTTTTTATCGCAACTCGATTTGTTTGTATTATATGACTGGATGTCTTTATATATTGTAGAATAAAGTCATATCCCGAAATGAATTAAACACCGCGTTAACACTAACTATCTTTGTGTGATAATGCTAATGATGTTACTGGATTAAATCAACAAGACAAAATAAGCTTTTAATTGCAGCATCGATCAACGTTACGTTACAACAATAACAATAAAGATACTTTTTGAAGAAAAAAAAACTCTACTTACACATATTACGCATGGCATTTATCATTATTTATTCTTAATGTAGCGTTGGTGGTGCAAGAAATGTAACGTAAGTACTTTTATCCCTGATTTAGCATTTACAACACAGTTTATAAGTTTATAATTAATGCAATATAAATGATCAGGGACACTACCAGTTTGTTTAATAATATTCTTTTGTTTAAAAAACCGTTTCGGTGATATCTGCGACAGTGTCATTGCCTAGAATAACTCGACAGATGCATCTAATCACCTGTGAAACATCCACGTGCTGTTAAAACATTGTCTATTTAGACATCTTGCTAAAGCTAAAACACCGTATAGTTATTATTAAAATCAGATAATTTAGCTAAAGCACATGTCAATACTTGATACTTGTGTTTTATACATTTACGGACAATAATGGCAATATCGACATATTGTTTATTGTTTATAACCATTGTCATGTATGCTATATGATCATAAAAAAATATAATTCGGTAATTTGTATTTATAAAAATACACTTGGTCTTTTATCATGGTTTTTATGATTGGGCTATCTTCTTGTTCAATAATTGTCATTTTTCACTTCGCATATAGTGTTTTTCGAATCGAAATAAACTAGTAATTTCGTTATTTTTATATGAGAGGCAATGCACATAACTGCATTCATGATTTTTGTTTTGTTTTCCATTGTTTTGCCGATGATATGTTTCCCCAATTGATCTCCAAATAAAAATGGTAGATGGTATATATAAAATGTACATATACATAACTATGCATTTCAAATGTTGTACTTATGTCAGAAACTATTTATTTTCCAATGCGCTGACTGACATGATATAGTGAACATCGTATTTAAGATATGTGAGAGTGAGAACTACCATTTACTCCTTAAACAAGATAGTATGTCCTAAATAACAACTATTTCTGACAAAAACAACAATAAATACAGTTATAGGCAAAAAACGGCAATATTTATTTGAAACGTATGGGTAAAACTCCATCCGAGATGGACGCACATTTAGTAACTGAATACATTAAAGTCGCTATGGAAGATATCACAACTAGACGGTTGACACTTATCAGTTTTAAATCTTACTTATCACTACAAACATCACCACATCACAACAACTTTTCATTTTAACGGCTTTTGATTCAAATAATGAAAATAGCGAAAACAAATAATAGACACTTTCTAGTTAAATAATTGTCTTAAACGTTTTAAACAGATCAAGTGTAATATCAATACTTTGACATTTTAATATCCTTGTTATTACTGACAGGGTGAACTATATTGTAGCAAGCTGTTCATTTATTTCCTCTTTCCGATTACACTTGCTGGCGGGTGCTGATTGTAAACGTTTTACTCGCATTTTATCTCAAAACGTGTATATTATAATGTAAATATATGTGATTAACTGTTACCAAATGATATTATATAAGCAATATGAATGTAATTTGGTGACAGATACATAATCATGTCGGCCGCTATCTTACTGTCTACAATTGATATTATCAAGAGATAACACAACACTAACTTAAATAACACGGTGATGGCAACATGTCACCATATTCCGATATTATAATGACGACTTTCAATGCATTTACTTTAATAAATTTATTTTTATAAATCAATGACTGGAAATTATATTCAGCATTTAATATAATAAATACAATTCTTTGATATGTGAACCATAAGGTACCTTCAGATTAATTCGTTGAATATTGTTTCCATTCCAATACTATTAAATATGAATTTGATATAATATATTAAATTCTTTAATATTTTAGACATAAATGTGAACCATAATTAAATTAAATATAATTTGACAAAGACAACGACCAGCGGCTTCCTTTGTCGTTTTCCATTGTTCGTTTTTAATTTATATCGACCTCATGTGTAACTTATCTAAAAACATAGCTATACTGTACTTTGTAAATATTATTTGTTATCTCATAATTTAGCATTAGATAATCGTACGAAATATTGAAATTATTGTTATGACTATGTAATCTCTCACTATGTAAGACGTCTTAACATGGAAGACAATTTTAAACAGCATACGATACATGATAACATATTATATACAATAATATATACAATACCAAATAGAATCTTTGACTCGACAATATGAACAGAGTTTGATCTGACATGGCAATAAGTTAAGGCTACGTTTTATTCACCCCCGTTTTAAAATTTGCATACAATTCGCCAGCATCACTAATGCAATTACGTTTCTTCTCTTAGAGGGGATTTTTGGAGTAACACATTGAAGCTGAAAGAACGGCGATAGCCAACAAGACCAAAGCAATCACAGAAATCATCAACTTTCACCACATACATGGTATTGTTCGGGGGAAACATGTCATGTCTTTGTGTCGCTATGTGTTAACCCAACATTTATCAATTTTGTTTTCAATATGGCTGTTTTGTTTTGTCTGTACAGTGTGTAGTCGATTAAATTGACTTTTGTTGTATTTAATATGCACATTTATAAATTCTTATTACGTCTACCTTATTCTGGTCTTATCCTGACATCAGGTCGATTCTCAGCCCAGTAACCTCTCATCAATTTCGCTGCTGATGTCGGGGTTGATGTTGCATTTTCATGAATACTTCTGAAAATCAAAAGCCAGCACAACTACCAGTCATATGATAAATTTAATATTGAATTAAATATTATTTCATGTACAATAATAATATTTCACTTCTGATATATCTGCCAGTCATTTACATATTTAATAGACATACATTTTATTTTAGTTATGATTTTTCCAGTCATTTACTATATAGTTTATTGCAATTGTTGCATTAAATATGTCATTGTGCAAATATATGTGTATGCTTGTGATAAATTGTAAAATGCAATTTCAATGTATTCTTGTTCTTGGAATACAATTTTATATATATGTGCATGCATTTACCGACACTGATCATGGGTCTCATTGAGTAATTGTATAAGGCTGCTAAAACTTAAGGTACATGTATTAAGAAAACAATTGATGGAACAGGGTTCAGAAATGACAAACACTTACTGATTATTCTAGGCAGGTAAAATAGAAACTAGGTAATGACAAGTAGTCTATGAGCTAACACTTAAAAATTCAATATGTAATATTTTCAGTTTGCTCTACACACGTGTGTGATCCGAATCGTCTGATCATCACGAATGTGTGGTTTTTTATATCGGAGACCCTTAATTTTATGACGATTTAATGGCTTTCATTTATTACCCATATTCATTACCAATAACAATCTGAGTATCGAAACAACTATTTAACGTTTAAACGATATATTGTCAAAGTATTGTAAAGTAATGTATTGCGTGAACAATCTTTAACTTATATTTTTACATTGAAAACAGTGTTTTCCCAACATAGTCACGTCCGACATTCATAAACATAATGGAGGTCAGTCTGGCGACAAGTCGTGCTATTTTGGGGCTAACTCTGTTTCATAAAAGTAAGTGGCTATGTTTTAGAATTCTGATGACCGGTTAATGCTTAGGCCTAAAATATTGTTATTGTTTAGTCTGACGTAATTACAAATTATGTAAATCAATCGAATAAATGTGGTCTATATTAGATGAGATTGATCTACAGTTTTTTTTTACTTTGTATCGGATAGGTTTCATGTGTACTTCAACGCGGGCTAAAAGATTTCGATCGGACGATCGAGAACATTGTTTAGATTGATTGGTAAATCAGGATATCTCGGGGAAAGGCGGTCACACTTAATAACGACAACAAACGACAACAAACGACAAGACGTTAAATACAAGGAAAGGTTAGTGACAACACAAGATATGTTATTCAGTACATTAAAATGAATATTTTTACCAAGTTTTATGAAGATTGTTGCAAAAATGAAGGATTTAGAGCGATTTGAATATTCTGATATCGGCCGCTGGTCAACGATAGATTGAGTGACAAGAGGTTTGCCGTGATGGTGTACCGACAACACATTGTAGCATCGAAAATATTTTAAACACCTAACGACAACGGAAGATATGTTATTTGACATAATATAATGCATTTATGTACAAAATTTCATTAAGGTTGGAATAAAAATGAAGGCTTCATACCTGTTTCAATGTTAGGAAATCGGCGACTGGTCAGGTTTATATCGTGAGTTGGTATGTCCAGTATCACCGAAAACACATCATGCCATTAGAAATATATAAAAAAATAACGACAACATAACATATGTTGTTTGTCATACCATAATGCATCTCTGTAAAAAAAACATTAAGATTGGAGTAGAAATACCGGAGTAATGACGATTTCAAATATGGAGAGACGCAGAGTGTATAGAGAGCAACCAACTAAATAATTTTACATAAACCACAGTGTTAAACTTTGTTAAAGTTTTGTACTGTATTATTAAAACAAAGAAATATTAGTTAGCTATTCTGTTATATATTAAAGTCTAGGGTCTCATATAACACTAGATAGAAAAAAAATGGGTCCTTCTGCTCAAACTTCAACCAGGGTAGTTTTATTTAAACCAGGCGCATTTTGCATTAAAATCATGAAATTCTAATGTTTTTACCTATTCCTATTGATATTTTGAACCTAAATCTCAATATGAATTTCCAAATTCATATCATGGTTATCTAGGAATAGTTACCTCTCAGAAAACAATTTTACTTTTGAAATTCATAATTAGAATTATGATTATAGGCCGGGTTAAGATTCTATCCTGGGTTCAATCTTGTATACACAGGGGCCATTTCGAAGGTCTTTTTTATTTAGTTGGTTGTTCCCTATACATGTTTGTAAGCCAAACTTACATGTACAGATCTAGATCCAACCGGCAACACAAACTATTTTACGAAATTACGCGGTAATGTTACCGCAAAAAGAATATATGTAACCTATATCTAAAGAAAGTAATTCATGTCAAGTGTAATACATATTGATGAAGATTTGAGTGAGTAATGATCATTGAAATTCTCAGTAGACCGACAGCTTACATACAGTATACATAGGCCTAATACTGAAGAGCACACACGTGTGTATATTACCCGGGGTGTATCTCTGAACGCCAACATTTTTAAATTACCTGTAGGGTAGTTTGTTGTGACAGTGATTATAGTCTTTTTCCCAAAAGGGTTCCACATGCCAACAGGTAAATTTACCTGTAAAAGTTACATGTTGGTATTTACCTGTACAGATATACATATGTATATGTACATGTAATTATATAAAAGTGCAGTTAATTCTATTTCAGTTTTTACTTTCCATATATTATGTTTATAATAATAATAATTTTAAAAAATAATAATGTGTCAATGAATATGTGTTTTTTTTATTTTTTATTAAATTCTATTAATATTTTTATGAGAGTAAAGTGTTGTTTTCTTCTATTGAAACTTAATATCTCTGTTGTATGTTAATAATAAAAAAGATATATGGAGGAAACATATATTCAGAAACTTGTATAAGGTATTATTGATATATCCCAATAATTAGATTTATCATTATCAACTATGAACAAATGTTCAGCGTGCACCCTTGTTTTGAAAATAAGCTTTGACCAGATTTCATAAACAATCAATCACCAGCAGCTTTATGTGATTGTGTGTTCACCATCAATTACAAGGAAGGAGTGGTACTAATAGCCTGTTATTACTAAATGAGGTAAGTACCCCAAGTTTTTTTTTTATCATACATGAATGATAGTCGCATAGTACATATTTATTGGTTGTGCACGATTTTAATTAATTTCTGATGATGATTAGATCTATATATCATAAATATAAAAAAGATGAAAACATTATGTAGTTAATTATTAATTTTTATCGGGGTAAATAATGAGTCAAATAATTTTCATTTTCAGGACCTACTGGCGTTGTACCGTCTCCACTTGCCAAGCCACTGTAAACACGCGGAACCGGATTCTCGTGGGATTTGGACGACATCCACACAGTCACCCTGCCAACCATGATTCTATCGTCGCCAAGGGAATAATGTCATATGTCAAGACAAGAAGTCAGCGAGAAGTCAGACCAATTCCATCCATATACCAGGAGGAAGTAACCAAGCTGCGTGATAGTGATTGGGACGATGAGGCCAGAGCCGTTGTGCAGCGGATCCCTACTTTCAACTCGCCCAGATCAGCTTTATACAGGGCAAGAAGGAAACAGACTCCTAGACTTCTAAAGACCAGAGCTGAGATCGACCTCGATGGACGATGGACGGAGACTGTGACCGGAGAGCGCTTCCTGTTATTTGATGATGGAGACGATGCACGCATCTTAGCCTTCGCCACATTTGGAAACCTGACAAATCTTGCTGCTGCTGATACGGTCTTCTGCGATGGGACATTGTACACCTGCCCTACCCTATTTCATCAGATATACACAATACATGCGGAGGTTGATGGAGCCATGACCCCATTGGTATACGCCTTGTTACTAGGAAAGAGCCAGGATATATACATCCGTTTCATCAGCTCGTTGAAAACTGCGATGCATGACTGCCAGCTCCAACTGTCTCCAACCACAGTTTTTGCGGACTTTGAGATTGCCCTCCACAACGGGATGCGCCACGTCTTCCCTGGAGTCTCCATGAAGGGATGCTTTTTCCACTACACGCAGTGCATCTGGCGTAAGGTACAACAGACAGGACTCCAGACAGCCTTCAGGGAGAATGATGACATCCGGAAGTTAGTGCGACGAGCAGCAGTCCTTCCTTTGATACCCCAGGAACGAGTTGAAGATGTTGGTTCAATGCCTTAGATGACCTCGAAGATGCTGAGCTACCGAACGACACCACACCATTGACAGACTACGTAGTCAACCAATGGATTGAGGGCGACACTACCATGTGGAACCACTACACAACAGAGGGACCACGTACCACGAACCATCTGGAGTCATGGCACGCCAAACTGAAGAAGAAGGTCCAGCACGCCCATCCAAACCTCTACACAATCATCCTGGTTTTCAAAGACACTGAGGCTTCTAACGAGATCTCCAACATCCAGAAGAGGGCCGGGGGAAGTCAACGACCACGCTCCAGGAAGTACCGAAGCATTGACTCCAGATTGACTGTTCTGAAACAGAGGCTGGAAACTGGAGCTATGGACTTAATGGACTACGCTGATGCTGCATCCACTCTTCTTCACCTGGGATGAGACAACAACATCTTACCTGTCTCCAATTTCGCCGTTCTAGTTTAAGAAGTTTTTACTTTTTGTATGTAATTATTCAGTTTCAGGTTTTTAACTTTCTCTATGTATTTTTAAGTTTCAGATGTTTTAACTTTATGTGAGTAACTCTTCAGTTTCAGATATTTAAGTAATTTTTTAGTTTCAGATGTTTTAACTTTCTTTGTGTAGTTTTTCAGTTTCAGATATTTTAATTTTCTGTATGTATTGTTTTAGTTTAAGATGTTTTAACTTTCTTTGTGTAATTTTTCAGTTTCAGATGTTTGAATTTTAAATTAATATCTATTTCATGTGTTGTCCTTTCATTAATAAGAACAAATGTATTTCCTCCATAACTTCATTTTTGTATTTTTAATGCTGCATGCATGTGGTTAGTGCTGACATTGTTTTATTTTTCAAACTTTGTAAGTTTTGATATCAAACTATTTTTTAGTGCTGTAATGTAGAGCTATATGTATGTATAAATTTGTTGTCCTTTCATTAATAAGTAGAAGTATAGTACCTTATGCATACACTTCATATTTTGTTGAGCACCACAGGTGAATCTCAGGTAAATCTACAGGTAAGACTTATATGAAACAGTATGTAATTGCCTTCCTATTGTTTTCTAAAACAACACCTACCTATTGTTGATAAGTATGTTGGCGTTCAGAGAAAACCTCATTATCCGTGTGATTACAGTTCGCGATTGTATCTATTGTTATGTAAACATATGGTGTTTATATATACTTCCACATTTGTTATCTTAAGAAATACACTATTAATTATTTATTTAAAAGATTTGCGTATATTTTCGAGAGCTATCGGTTTTAAACGACATACGAGAATGTAAATATATTCGCGAACTCACAGTTACTAAGAATCACCCGCCCGCCATCATACTATACACCGAAACGCATAATTCGCTTCAGCTATGGTTTACACAAATCCCAATTTAGTCAGAAAGGGAAAAGCAAACTCGCCCATTATGCTACATGTAGGTCCAGTTCATCTCCATTGAGATGCAACTTTTTTATACATGGACGCTTTTTATACCACGTATCGTTTGCACTCGATTTAGACTGGGATCAATGCGATCTAGTGATAGGGTCTGAAGAAGAAACAACGCTCGTTAAGGTTATAGAGAATGCATTCCCGCATGCGACTTTGACGTTTTGTATACGTCATATCGTGGAAAATGTTTCCCGGCATTTATATAAAAAAAAAAAAAAGATAGGAATGACTGACAAAGAAAAAGCGCCTATAATGTCGTTTATGTTTGGCGATGATGGACTGATCAATTCGGATACTATCAAAGAATGGATTCAGTATCAAGCAAAATCGGCGATATGTATGGTGAACGTATGGGTAAATATTGGTCTGAAAAAACTTTACCAAATATCCGGCGCAGGGTGGTTGAGGCCCGAGTACGATGCCCCCATATACCCAAAGGCTGGAAAAACTACAACTGCTAACCAATGAAT
Source organism: Argopecten irradians irradians (assembly GCA_004382745.1). Lineage (NCBI taxonomy): Eukaryota > Metazoa > Mollusca > Bivalvia > Pectinida > Pectinidae > Argopecten > Argopecten irradians. Next base: position 117,769 of record SAYR01014688.1, read on the forward strand.
CACATCATAAAGCTTGTTGGTGATTGGAAAATTTCGAAAGTTCCAGATTTGATAAAACGATTAGAGCACATTCAAAACATGAAGTACAACCACATGCACTTCATGGAATATGAGAGTACGAATGCTCCGCATGCGCAACATTTAAAATAAGTTCAGTATTTTGGAGAGAACTGCCCGTTGTAGAAAGACAACGGAAAGTGCACCAGTTTTTGAAACTTGTAAAGCAGAAAAAGGAATTTATATCTTCCACGAATGGAATGTTAAAAAGGCTTGTGAAAAAGCTCGCGAAAAAATCGGGTACGCGAAACGAATGGTAGAAAAAAATATCGTTCCTGTTTAATGGTAATTTTTGAGAACAAAAATGTTAGATTGTACCTTTAGCAAGTCTAGTTTGCCGTAATTCTTTTTAAATTTTCATGTTTAACACATTTTCAATAACTTAAAATGAATGAATAATATTTGCTGTAAAATAAATCAATTGATAATCTTTAAATATCTTCGTGGAATTGATTTGTACCGAATTTACTAGAGCTTAAAATAACGATGTTTTCACTGATTACATTGATTTATTCAATCGTTTTGGGCACTTTCGAAATCAACATATGACATTATGCTTTCTATGAACTTCGTACAAAAATGCTTAGAATTGATAATGAAATATAACACGCTGTATGTTTACTGACATCATTTGTAAACATGGATTATAATGGCTAGGAAAGGCAGGGTCCTCAAATTCAGAATGCATTAGATGGATTCCATTCTGGAAATCGTGCAAGAAGCGTGTTACATAACAATTAAATCAATTTGAGAAGATTCGTCTTTTCTTATAAGAGTACCGATGCGCAATGACCCTGAGAGCATGAGATGTGTTTGGATTATACATATTATATAGTTATATTTCATGCTAATAGACATCTTTCATTTTGCCCGACACGGAGTACGGACACCGACACCTACACCGACACGGACTTCCAAAATTCGGGGGTTGTCTCAAAAAACAAATTCAACAAATTAAACTCGCCTTACTGTTCAACGTTCATTCCATGTTTATCCGAACATATATGTATATAGAATAGAATAATGATTATAATTTAATTCAGATAACTCAATCAGGTACCAATTTAGCATAAATTTCCGTAATTGTATTTAATATAAAATTGAGTTGTGGCACATCGATATCTTATCCAATAATTCAGTTTGGCCAATGACTGCACCGCTTTTAAAATTCCCCGCGAAAAAATTCTGTATTAGGAAGTCATACTACTTGGCATACAAGTCTTTCTGTCGATGGAAAAATAATCTCCATGATTTAACAAATAGAAATGAGTGTAACATGAAATTGATATATAAGGAAAGGGAGAAAATACGTAGCTACATGTATCTATTTATCCATAATGCATTGCGTAACTCGTCCAATCGTCTATATGAAATGTGCGCACATGGTAACTTTCAACTTGTATTTACTATGCGAAAGCACGTGTTATGTGTTCAATTATTTCTTTTGATTTCGGGTAAGTCTTTAAATGATTAATTATATAATTATAATCAAGGTTGTCAAAAAGCTTGAGGACCTTTACCGCATATTACGTTTTTTTTCATAAGCCACTGATCAATTTCACCTTTGAAAATGTATGTATTTAAACCAAACAAAAATGATATATCAGAAATTGTTACCGGCCGTGCACTGTCACTATTAATACACAGGCTTTCGACTCTGTAGATATACGGACACCTCTATATCTGTAATACTGGGTACACATACAGAGGTCGTCCGTATATCAATAGTCAAAAGCCTGGGTATCAAATGAAAACTATACGATATCGGTCTGGATATGCACTCTAGCATGACACAGGTAGGTCAGCTTTCACATGCATAGATACAGGACAGTGCTGTATCAGACGATCATTTTGAGGTGCGAAACAAGCATATCGTATCAAAAAATGTATAATCAATAATCTTAAACAATTAACAAATTTGAAAGTAATCACATATTTAAAGTTATATAGAAGTTGCAAGCAGTATTTAATTTATTTCAAAATATTAAGAACGTACATATTTGTATATGTCATCTATGTCCTTGAAATATATCAACAACAAAATATACCGAATTATACCTGAAGTATTTTTTAAAGACACGAAATTTGATTGTATCCCCTGATTTTAAGCACAGTCAATCAAATGACCAGATGTATAATGAATATGCATAATAAGTACCGCCTAGTTTACATTTGATTGGTTTTCGGTGTAACCTGATATTATAAAATGAAAGAAAATGCTACCATTTAAACTTGAAACTACTTCCAGCAATAAAATCTAACTTTAAAAGATACGACACGGCAAATATATTCTATTTATAACGTATTTGTTACAATTTTGTCTAATTTACATTTCATGACGGCCCCCAAATTTCGGAAGTCCGTGTCGGTGTCGGTGTCCGTACCCCGTGTCGGGAAACATGAAAGATGTCCAATTTCACTGTAACGATATCTCGCATAAACATCTGATATCTGAACATGGACATGCAAACTGATGATTTAGCTCACCAAAAGCATATGTCGGCCAATAAAAGAGCCAAAATCTGGGGATCTTATATTGCTGGTTTTGAATAAAGCGCCTTCAATCACCGTCCTATTCAGTACCTTCGAACTTTGTCGGAATCCCGAATAGTATCACGTGACTGACATCAGCACGACCTGCAAGTGGTGAGCCAGGTAACTAGCGTAAGGGCACATGTGTTTGTTTACGTTTTCCTTCTGGCAAACATGAGCAAAGCACGCTGCTATATGTCCGCAGAGTTAATTATTCGAAGGATCCAATTCACACATTGCCATCAAATATGGTAATGTGCGATAATTGATTTGTTTTGTAGATCCAGTCTGCTGAAGTCCACCACATGTTTTGTTTTTGAAAGACTGTTGACATTTTCTCTCGGTTTTCACAACTCTCGTGTTACTTCGCGACGATTTTCGGAAGAGTTCGAAATGATTCGGCATTTCGACCCTATTTTTCACGTGTACACGTCTATTTTAAAAAAAAAAATACTTCCAGTGCTCCAACTTTATAAAAAGTGGTAAAATTAGAAAGTGTAAACTTCAGAACGGAGAAAAATGTGTACAACACTAAAACAGTTTTTACCATGCCAAGAAGAGCGAAAGTTATATACCATACACCTTTAAAGATGACATTTTCAGTTATGTTTTTTTTTATTTTTGTTAAAGGTATATCAACGTTTTCATCAATATATTCAACCAATTAAGATATGGGATTTAGAGAAACATCAAATACCTTCGGTTCGGGAAATAGACATGGTCTTGAGACACCAAATACTTGCTATATCATTCAATTCCACACTTTAACTGTACCATATTGCACTATAACGATGGACATAGGTAATCCTTTGAATTCAATCTTTTCCCTGTTAAGTCAATATAGGAAATTTGAAAATAAATATCTAAGAAACATGAACGAGCTCGTGGACTTAAAGCTTGCAATTTTGAAGACATGTTTATGCAGTCACTATTTTAGCGAGCTGTTGTTATCCTTTTTCATCTTTGGGCAAAAAAGAGGATGTCAAAACTTACTATGCTTTTTTACGGAATTTATTTGTTATTATACAAAAGGGTTAAGTGTTACTTACACAATTTACTGGTATATCGCTTATTTATGTCCTAATAAATAACAACTCAAATGCAAGTCTTAGATTTAATGACTCGTCTTCTCATTCAGGCGGGAGAAACAAAAATAGAATTCTCCAGCATCAGGAATGTAATTCGTATATTGGTGCTATGTTGACTGGCAGATGTGAATTCTACGGATTGAATAATGCAACAGTATTATGTTCAGAATGCAGCGCTAATTTAATTTCGTTGTTTGTATGGATAGTGCAGCATTCTTGTTCATAATTGTGTCGTTAATGTGATGGTAGAGTGGCAAAGTGGCGTTAGTATTGTTATTGTTTTCGAAAAACAAGTTCTTGTAATGACAGTTGAAATAGTCTCAAAATAAATTTTAAAAAATATGGGTTACATGAATCCTCGCAAAGGTTTTTCTAACAAAATACTGTCAAATCCGGATGGAAATGTAAATAGACATAACTGCATTATTCAAGTTTGTCATTAAACCGTGAGTTACATAATCACTGTGTTAACAACTTTCAGTTTCAAGCAGGATATCGTGTGCTTTCGCGAATATATAAAGTATCAAGGTTACGATATACTTTGATTTTATATAAATGTAATATTTTTTTTTCATTTTGTACAACTACTACACTTTTTCGTATATTGTTGTGATAATTAAAAAAAACAGTTTAATAACACATCTTAACGAATACGCACATTGATTTCTCCGTGGTCCTATCTATCAGTCCGTCCATTGATCTACCATAGAACTAGGTTGAGGGATATTGTTCTACGTTAAAATTAATTTGAAAAAGGTTCTTAAGGCTATTGTTCTTAAAGTTTGAAGAACTTTAAGTTTCAAATGAGCCATCATACACTTTTACAGACCGAGCTATTATTATTTTTTTTTAATTTCTTTTTATATGCATTTGTTTCAATCAATCTCAACTCACCAGACATCATCTGGTCTCTTTTAATACAAAATACAGTCATGTGTCAAAATTGAGTAAATTTTACGATATGATCTTACCATTTTATTATCCCCAGAGTCTGTAACGAATTTATAGATTTGGTGATTTAAATCAAAACTCTGCACATTGAAGATCAAAGCCATTATTTTATTATTCAAAAGTATTCTATTTCTTACAGTTACTCGAAATAGAAAAAAAATAAAGATAAAGTAAACATAACATGTTTTGCAATATTGTGTGACAATCTATTAATTGAAGAAAATTCGACTACTGCTTTTTCAATACAGGAAAGTAGGTTTTAATCTGTCTATGAATAAAGATAAACTGTCTGTGAGTAAAGATAGGATCAATCATAGCAGAAAATGAAAATATAAAGGTCACTTGGCATACATTTTGTTTAAGATTTAGTGTAATTAATCAAACAAGTTGCCAAAACCTACCCTTTGTATACCCGCCCAATTTATATTATTTTAATTCCTCTTTGAGATATTTTCAATCTTCTGGCCGTGTTCTGTCTCACCCCTACCTCAATATCATATTGAAATGTTCTGGATTATGTTATGTTTCATAATTCTTTTACATAATTTTATAAAACTGATTCATGTGTCATTTTGTTTGCATAATATTTGTTATATTTTTATATGAAGTTAAGATATTTTTTTGTAATAAACTTGTCACTTTACGGTGGCAATTTTCAATTCATTTAACTCTTTGTTTTCTATGGTGGTATATTTCTGCCATCGAGTTAGTTTAGTTCGACTTAGGAAAATCGACTTTGACCAGATAGTTATGTCGGCATGTCGAGTTAAAACATGACTTATTGAGATATTTATGTCGACGACAAATTCAAATATTCATATAGGAAAGTCGAGTTACACTATCGCGACTGACTATCATGGATCTCGTCGTAATGAGGTAACGTATTTCGACCTAAAATAACACGATGACAGAAATATGCCACCATAGTTTTCCCTATGTTGAGTGTGTATACACTCATTTATACCCTCACATCGTCACTGAGCTAACTCCTAAAATAAATGTAGGACAGCGTGTCAGAACCTACATTAGCATATTTCTACCTAGTAATACCCACGTCATTACAGCTAATTTATCGTATTACAACTGTTTATAACGTAACACAGGTCTACTTCCTTACATGTTTTTTAAATATGCTAATACGCTTATAGGGCAAGTACGTATGAACCTTTATGAAAGTACATGTATGATACATAGATCAGTCAAGTAAGATAAACTATGTACTGTTGTAAACCTATCAGCTATATGTCAAAATCATCAACCTCTCCACTCGCATCTGCGTTCAAACAAACAAAATATTTATTTTTTTTAAAAACTGCATACGTTTAAATCGTTCTTTGACATTATTTATGACAATGATCAACAAAGATAGCATTGAGAGACTGTACTCCCTGAGTGCCCCACTGATGTATCCGTACATTTCGCAGCAGATACACGACACACCTCTGACTATCTAGTTTCGATGGCCTATTTGGTTTTTGTCATAGTTAACGGCCCGATGGTAAACCAATGCTGTGTGACGTCTGCGAGTGTCTCCGAGTTCGGTACAGGAACGTGAGAAATACAACGTAAGGGATTTTTGTGATTTTCTATACTTTTGACGGATACAAAAAGGGAATTACATAATCTTCCTCAGAGTTCTTGAGTATGGTGTAACCCCAAAATAATATATATGTCCATATCTATATATCTTCTGTAATCTTCGCTCGGATAGTAAAACGCTACTTGCATCTGGTCGATAGTCATGGAACAGCTCATACGGAGGCTTGTGTTGACAGGGTTTCTTTTTACATTTTACTTTCAGGAATCCTTGTCCACTCTATTCATACAATCGCCTATAGAAAATCAAAAGAATATTCGTAATGAAATGAGGAGTCTCGATGAGTTTCATTTGAACTTTCCTAGAAATATGTTTTTTAGTTTTATAGAAATAGTTTGAACAACGTTCAGGATTTACATGGAATCTTTAAACAAAGCATGGGACAAAAGGATGTGTGAGTATCATTCTACAACGATTTGAATGCTTTTCCATAGAATGGAATTAATACAGCCGTTATAATAATGTATGATGGCTGGATATCTATACCAATAAGTAAGTGTTTCAGCACATTAGAAATATTTTGTATAAGAACTTTAGAAAACACTAAGCATTGTACGTAGGTGAGAAAGTAATAGAGTATCCTTTTAGAAGTTGCGAACGAAATTCCCCATTTTAGGAATGCGTTAAGAGACATTGTATCACCAATAGGGATCATATAACAGTCACGACATACCTTTCATATTCTTTATTTTATCCAACCATCCTAACGGCTTGGTAAAATAATCCATTCATTTTGTCAGTTGGGACATTTAAGTTATTGCACGCAATCCCATCGGAACATCCACCGTGTATACCTTATACTATGGAAGGTTTCCTGCAGGTCCATGTCTATGGAATCCATTCATCTCGTGAGTAAATCGTTGGAATACATCACTTGATGGAAATTAATAATTTAAAAGTAACCTGGGTCCCGGATATATCAATAACTAAAATAACCTCGTTCACGAATAATGGAAATTTGCCAATGAACTAATATAATGAAAACTAAATGTTATATGTAGCAACGGCATTGCCGACCGTCGAAATGCGATTAAAAATCCAGAGGTCCCATTGGCGTTTGCTATGGCCAAATTAAAGTTGCTCAGCAGAGTTGTCTGTCAGAGTTCCTTTTTATCCTAAACGGTATCAAAAGCATGTTTTATGTTATTTTTTTTCTCAAGAGAATAAATAACGACAAGTTTTGACCACAAATGTGTGGGCATAATGTAACAAATAAAATGTCTGCTACATTTAAAGAAAGAAAATGTAGAGATTTTGATTGTTATTTTCATTCCTGCCAATTATTAACAAATAATATTCACCTACTTCCATCTTGAGAGTATCAAATATGTTTTCTAAACGTTGGCTTTTTATAAGGTAAATATTGTGAAAATTTCAAAAAAAGGAGGCGTATACCGGGACAGAAATTACGAAAGAATATATCATATTCGGATAGTGAGGTAAGTCTTATATTATTATACTTTTTTATGTTGATAGTTGATGGTGAAGCGCGTAAAACAATAAGAGTATACCTTTAGGATTATTGTTTATAGAAAAGTAGATTAAGAATGGGATATTGCAGAACGAAACACAGTCCGAATTGTTTACACTAATTTTACTTAATCAATGGGTCCATAAAAAGAATGTTTTTTCCATATTTGTCTATGATTTTACAAACCCATTGAGAGTAATGCTTATACATGAATTAGAATAAGCCAATGAGGTTATACTCAATACATATTGCTTTTGGATTTTTAAGTTTCGTACAATCAAAAAATGTGGCCCAACACTTTAAGTTGACCAGTGACTGTGCCACTTTTAAAATATCCCTGTAAAACTTTAGTCGTATATGACCTAAACACCTGACGTACAATTGGATCTATTCATCCGTCATGTCGTGATACAATGTAATTTTGATCGTATCGTATACTGATTTGAATATAAATATATATGTGGGAGTTTTGTTTACAATGTTGATGGAATGACGATAACAGGTTATGTGTCTTGCTCCGGCATTTAAGCAGGAAAATTATGAAAAGTCACGTTCTCCACCAAAGATACTAGCACCGCACAAACGTTATGGGATATTACGTGATACCTTGATTGGTCCTTTTTCTAAAGTCTATGTAAAATTAACTTAAAGCATGAAAAAGAGTGTGGCAAAGGAAAATCATTGTCGTTGCATGATGATACCGAAAAAAAGCGATACTATTATGGCCAACCAGTTCGGCGGATGAAACCCATTTGTTAGCGGGGGATAAGGTGACGTGATATTGGTACTTGGAGGTAATGGAATAATGCGATGCCAATATTAGCTGGTGACAAAATGTAATGACGCCAATATCGGTGGTCTAATAAACATAATATCCCAGCCTCTATAGCACACGATAGGGGCCGCATTGGTCGAGTGGTTGAGATGTCTTGACATATTACCACAATCCTTCCACCTATGAGTCGCGAGTTCGAATCCCACGTGAGGCAGTTGCCAGGTACTGTCCATTGTCGATGGTTTTTCTCTGGTTACTCCGGTCTTCCTCCACCAATAAACCTTGCATGACGATATGCAAAATGAACACATATCTAATAGACAAATTAGTAATTCTGACAAAAAATCTTTTCTTATACAAAAAACTGTAAATATTGACAATAACTTCATCGAATTTCTGTCGAAATGATTTAGTTACTCTCACTTAAAACTACAAACTAAATGCGTCATATGATAGGTCAGGTTCTTACAAAGAGTATGCTTTTTGATTCCGTGATTGACATTGAATTCCATTAGAAAAGTGTAATTAAATTGCACCATAACTCGTATGATAAGTCCAACAAGCTAAACATATTCTAGGGAATTTAGCTCTCAGATAAATGCAGTATATGTTCACTGACATATGCTATATATAACAATGATAAAATATCACACTTCTGATCAAATTCATTATAACTTGTGTATATGTTTAATAGCTTCAATTAGAGTTTGACACATACCATCGCTTGGATTAGAATCAATACAAGAGCTTCGCCTTTAGGAATACGGTTGAAAAAAAGTAATGCAAAAAACATCGCTAGTGGTGGGTAGAATGTGTCATATTTCAAACATCGGCATAAATACTGGAGTAAATGTATCACTGCAAATCGATGCATTTGTGTTGATGTTGTAGTATTTTCGGTTCCTTTTTCAATTTCGTTTTCGTATTTGGTTTTGGCGTTTTATTCAATCCGTAATATTGACCCTCGCTTCAAAAGTTATCGTATACGCACTACCTTTACAATTAATGGTAAGGTAAACTGTGTGCATTTCAAATGTTTCACGATGCCTTGTACTACATAGTTGTATTCATCCAACAGCATCACTACGTAACCATACCTATGCATACCTATATTTTCATTAAAATTTTAACTAATATGCACACAGTCATACTACTGTTTAATTACCTTCCTTTAATGTTTTTTTTTTTTTTTTTTTTTATAGAAAATAAGTCAAAATGTATCTTTCAGGTTAACTGCCAGTATATATCATATCATGAACTACCAAGGTTGTTTAAATTAATAACCTTGACTTTTATTCAAGGTCACAGGGGTCAAATAGACTAAAATCCTGAAATGACATCAAACTCTGGTATATTTTCCATAACCTAATGAAATTAGCCCCGTTTAACAGTAATAACAAGAGTTATCTCCCATTTATCTTCTCTTCATTTCATCCGCGACACTCCTTCAGGTGTCGCCCAACTAGTGCACATATGTTTACACAAGGGTTGGTTCAATTCGAAATGACTGTTACAAGGTGATCTGTCCATCAATTTTTTTACTTGTGATAAGAATTATGACATTTATCGATTTCTTAGGGAAAACAAGCCGAATATTTCATTATTTTCCCGTCATTTCACAGAAATGAGAAGACGTAACGTCATTATTATGATTTAAACGTATTCAGCATGTTTCAATCATATCAAAAAATGTGTTTATTTGCCTGTGAATGTTGTCTGGTTCTCTATCTATGCGCATATATGCGAATGTATCATTTTGGCCATTTTTGATATCTGAAATCCAGGATGGCCGCCATATGACCCCCATGAGACATTTGTTGTCAATGGCAACAAGCATAAAATGAAACTAGACATTATACCGGTCCTAAAAAAATATGTTTCGAAAAACTGCCAGAGGTGTACATGGGAACCTACTTCTCCTCCCCCACTAAACCCTATAGACCAATTTCATTGAGATCGGAGACTGAAACCTGAAAAAAGGAAGTGGGTCAGCGGCCATCATGGAATACCAAAATCTTTACGAAAATGTTCACATGTTCTCCGGCATCAATTAAAACCCCTATGGACCAATTTTCATTGAGATCGGAGACCGAAACCTAAAACAGGAAGTGGGCCAGCTAAAATTAAGAAAATTACCCCATTTGGGGCCCCACCCCTCAGCCCCTAGGGGTCGGACCAGGCTCATTTATACAAAATATGATTGTCTTTCCCAATGATGTTTTATAGCAAATATAGATGATCGCCATCCAAGGATAAGGAGTAGTATTTTAAAGCTAAAAATAACGTTTTTGGGGCCCCACCCCTCAGCCCCTAGGGGACGGACCAGGCTCATTTATATAAAATATTATTGTCTGTCCCCAATGATGTTTCACACCAAATATGGATGATATCCATCCAAGGATGAAGGGGGAGTAGGATTTTAAAGCTAAAATTAAGAAAATTTGCCCTTTTAGGGCCCACCTCTCAGCCCCTAGGGGTCGGACCAGGCTCATTAATATAAAATATGGTTGTCCTCCCCCAATGGTGTTTCACACCAAATGAAAATGAAACCAACCCAAGGATGAAGGAGGAGTAGGATTTTAAAGCTTAAAATTAGAAAATATGCCTTTTTGAGGCCCCGCCCCTCAGCCCCTAGGGGTCGGACCAAGCTCATTTATATAAAATATGATTGTCCTTCCCTAATGATGTTTCACTACCGTAACTACGGAACGTCTGTCCGAACTCTTCCGAAAACGGGTCATGAACTTTCCGACTTCTGTTCGGCAATAATCGTAACTTCTATGGCGACCAGTTTAAAATGAAGGCATGTTTACATGTATCGACTTTCAACAACTGCTGTACCAAAGTTATTAAAAGAAAGCTATAAATATGCTTTAATATATCTTAATTTCAACTACATCTACAAATACTAACAATATCGGACTCGAATTTAACTTGAATTTTTTTTGATATTATACAAATATAGCATTTTGATGAGGTCAATATATGGTTATATCGACCATAGAAAAAATATTGACCGAGGACGTAGTCCGAGGTCGATATTTTTTCTGTGGTCGAAATAATCATGTAGCTCCATGTCTTAAGACACAGTCGATTAAATGTATAGTTTGTTCTCCGTTAAAATGAATCACTTCGACGTCAAATATAAATTAACAGATTCAGATTGACATTAAGATACATTCATTCTCTTATGCTTAGTACTCCATTTCATAAAATAAAAATCGTATACATACAGCAGGATTAGCCTATGCCTAAGCTTAATGTTGTAACTAGCCTAGGTGGAATTTTAAAAATAAACATCAAACGTATTCACTATTTAATGGCTTCAGATGCTTAATCAATGTTATTCGATTATCTCCTAATCTCCTACCGTGTTTATGTTGAAAATGTATCAGTTTAAACTGTAGTAATCAGCTTGAAGTCATCATCATTTTTTATATAAATCCAAACAATCTACGTCGTCTGTCACATTTGGTGGTTACGCTTCAAACTCAGTTCATCAAAGCGTTTGTTTCAAAGCGCCAGGAACATGAAGCTTTTTGGTAACATACATGTAGACAATAACGTTATCTATAAATAACCGTGCAATATACTTTTTCTATAAACTACTTCCGGAAAAATTGTGCTATACCAGTATAGTTTTTTATCGCTGATCACGTGGCGTGTTTTTGACCAATGGGAAGTGGTAAAAAATCCAGAAAAATAATAATTACGTATATACTGTGGCTTTAACATTATTGACCTCACCAACCCAGTCTGTACAGTAACTTAAGCCTAAACAATTATTATGTGCCATGTAAAACTGCAGTACATACAAATGTATCTAATAATGATGATCATATCCATTGTCAAACTACATTGTTACCATTTTTTCTGGTTTGTTTTCTGTAGTTGTCTAATATTCAGACTACTTAAAGTCAGATACTTAGATATAATAAGTCTCTGTTAAAGTCATTTCGGTACCTTCTGAAAGTCATTTCGCCATGTTCACTTTTTGATACCGAAAATACTTCCGCATGTAACGAAGTTGCGTTACATGTGAGCCTACGGACTACCGAAACGACATGACGTGCATTACTTTATGGTTTAACTACTAGCAATGTAATCATATGATCAAACAATATATTAGGAGATACATATATTCAAACGGCATCTGCCTCAAAGGCGGCACAGTTGTCAGTTTACGTGCTGTTAAGCCACGATTTAGAACAAAATGGTTCTGTTGTCAGACAGTCACTCGCGATGGTGATCATAAACAGACTGTAAATAGTACGCTAACGTTATATTTGCAGGCCTACAAAAACAATCAAATATATCTGATAATACTAATATCCACCGATAATGATATTGACACCTATAATAAGTAAAATGAACAATTACTTACCTGATAATGCTGGATTTAACTTGAACATCAAGGCGGCTTCAACGTTTTTACTTAACCGGATACAAACAATACACATTCCTCATAGGGGCGCGATAGTCTGCGCCATGATTTTGTGCGTTCGATCAAGTACAAACAGATTCATTTCACTGTTGCACTTATTGGGCGCATTTGGTAACATAAATTTGATGATTAGTTCATAAATTATTTACTCATTTTATAATGTTTAGTCACTTCTACAGAAAATTTCACAAATATCACTCATTTTTAAATGGTACATTTGCCGGTCCAATCGTTCAGAGTAGCTCCGAAGAAAGGCGCCTGGGACCCCGAAATATCTCGTCTGTTGTGGAAATTTACCGAGAACCTGCGAAATACCACCATTATTCATGACTGTATTGTGGCCGTTGTATATAATATTTCCAAAAGTAAGAAATACAGTTTTGTTCAGAATTACAAGGACTTTTTATATGTAAAGTCTCAGATTGTTAAGTTTATTATTTATTTCACTAGGGCGAATTAAACAGAAACCAGTGGTCAAATGCCGATTTTTGCTTGTTTGACCTAAAACATATTACCTTTAATGAATTTTCGTAGCTGACATTATTAATTCAATCGATAGATCACGCTGGGAGTAACTTACATTCAAAATTTCAGCGAAATATATCGGTTAGTTTCCTTATTACCCAAATCGCGAAAATAAGCGGGTTGATAGGTTTATTTAGCCGTGTTAACATTTCTAGTTGCAACAGAGCTGTCGTTCTATCTCTTTATTTCATACTAAAAAGGATAGATCGCATGAATGAGGTCGAAAAAAAGAGAAGGACACCCCTCCTAAAACATTATCAAAATAAGGCCAAAATAACACATCTGCATATATGCGCATAGATAGCTAACCAGATAACATTCACGGGAAAATAAACACATTTTGTGTATAATTGAAACATGCTGAATACGATTTATTCATAATAATGACGTTACGTCTTCACATTTTTTTTTGTGAAATGGCGGGAAAACAATGAAATTTTCTGGTTTTTTTTTCCCTTAAAAATCGATAAATGTCATTTTTTATATCACAAGTAAAACAACTGATGGACAAAACACCTTGTAACAGTCATTTCGAATTGCACTAACACTTGTGTAAACACATGTGTACTATTAAAAGATATATCGCATGAGTGAGGTGGGGAAAATAGAGGGAACTGAAAAACCAAAAAAAAAAAATAATTAAAATAAATTAAAACTCCAAATATTATGTCAACACACATTGTAACAAGTTATTCTGAATTGAACTGACTCTTATCTAAAGATATCTCTTGATCCAGTTAGTATCCAAAGGCTACTTCACATGTTTTATCTATAATTTAGGCAGTTCCCAATAACCGTAATAATTTATTTCTTTTTAGGAAAACCACTTCGAACTATTCTCTAATTCTCTACTATTCTTTAATTTTGGATATACTTCCCCTTGAAAAAGATGCACCATTGTGATGCCTGCTCGCATAAGTTAAAAACTACAAATACTTATAATATCTGCTGAGGAGGAACAGTCACAGACTGGGCCGCCACAATGGGATCCTAGAAAAACAGTCAATTAGAATGAGAGGAGAGGGGCCGTAGGTAAAAGTCTTTGAAAGTAGTCTGACCACGCCAAAAGGCAGCAGACATGATGTCCTGGAACCAGGACCCATTATGGAGAGCCAAAGAAGCCGCAAGGGCTCTAACCTCATGGGCCATCTCCTTGCATTACGCCCTAGATTGATAATTAGACTGGCCATAAGCAATCCTGACCACCTGGCACATCCATCTGGAGATGTACTGGGAGGAGAAATACTGCTGGCCCTGTTTAATGGGCAAACATGGTACATCGCCACCTTTTTTATCAAGGGAAAACCTAAGCGTCCGACTGAGACAAAACAGGGGATCATTCTCCTTCGACTCAAAAGAGATTGTGCATTTTTACCAAAAAGGCAGGATCAGTGAGTAGGGTAAGAGAGCTATATCTGGCCCAACGAAGCATGAAAGGTGAATATGGATATCACTCCTCCTACGGCCTAAGGCAAAAGCAAGCAGGAAGTCAAAGGTAAAAACCTTAATGGAGACCGACACCAAAGGCTCTTAAGGAGCCCCTTTCAGTTTCAGTAACAAAAGTGTTAGATTCCACAGTAGAGCTAACTGCCGCACCCTAGGCCTAAGGCAGACAAAGAGTTAGAAGACTCTAATTCTGGTCTACCATGATAATGCAGTATACTGGAAATAGCCATGCAATAGTACTAGAGGCACGTTTGCATTCCTTAAACAAATAGAGGGAATTCGCAATCAGCTGGGCAGAGGCCTTCACCTGATCAAACTTACTGTCGATGAACCAATCACATACGAATTTCCATGACTGTTAGACGGCAGGGGAGGAAACGTATTGATCGGGCGATGCGAGCTGACAAGTCTTAAGAAAAGACTGACTGAGGGAGGCCTCCTGAGATGCTCTTGAATGGATCTTCCGCGACCGAGGCTGGCGTAGGAGATTGGATCTGAGTGGGAAAACCAGAGGAATATTCACCAACAGAAACGACAAGAGCTCCGGAAACCAGGATTGTCTCAGTCAGAGGGGCGCTATCAGAAGGAGGGGAAAATGATACTCTCGAAACTTCTATTAGAACCCTGCCCACCAGGTTGAATGGGGGGAATGCATAAGCATGTATCCCCTCCCAATCTAAAGATAGAGCGGCCACAGCCCAAGTCATTTGGTTTGGCATCGGAGAGACAAAAGAGGACAATTAGTGGCGAAGTGGCGAAAAGGTCTATATGAGGTTTGTTCACACCTAGCAAAAGCCCTCGAAGATCGGGAGATTTAGCTGCCTTTCTGTCACAACCGGCTTGTGGCGCTTGGAAAGAGTATCCGCCATAACATTCAACCTGTCTGGAAGATGCTTGACTAAGAGAGTGAACCGCATTTCCTGACAGAACAGAAGAACACGAATGACGAGGGCACAAAGGACGTGGGACTTTGCCCCACCCTTTCTCTCCAGATAAGCGAAAACTGTAGAGTTGCCTGTAGTCACACACATCACCTTGGGACGTAGAATCTTCCGAAAAGCCTGGAGAGCCAACCGAACAGCCTTATCTCCAGCACGTTGATGTGCTCGGAGACCTGATCCCCAGACAACTCCCCCACTGGCAATGGCCGTCGAGGTAAGTCCCAAACCTGTCATCTGTCATCGCTCCAACGATTCCTAGACTCGGTGGAGTATGAGGGAATCGTCGAAATAGATGTGTACATTTATTTTCCTGGGGTGATTCTACGCCAACCTGCAGCAGTTTGATGAAAACCAAAGTAACAGTCGTGACACCGAAAGGATTTAGTTTTGTGGTAATGAGCTGTGCTATACCATCATGTCTTCGGGACAAAAAAATCAAGGATAATAATTTGAATACAGTGGTACGTTCCGTTCTGGCACGAGCCGAAAATTTATGAAAAATTCTATGTTTCCAGTTGTTCACTAAAAGAGAGTTGATTATTACGGTTCTAACCACATTCTAGTTGGAATCGGGGCCGCGATTTCCGATTGGTATGATGTCTCGACATATTAACATAAGCCCTCAACCTCTGGGTAGCTAGTTTGTTCGAATCTACAAGGGCAGTTGCCAGTTATTGACTGTTGGCGGTGATTTTTTTTCTCCGGGAACTCCGCCTTTCCTCCACAAATATACCTGGAACATGACCCTGGCTGTTCAAAAATGCAATTGTAGTTTGGAATTGTCTGAATCTTAGATCAGGAAATATGTAATTTATGTGATAATAATTATGATTTTTTTCTCTATGAGTAGTATTAGGAGGGAAGATGTCCAAGATTCTTCTGCTAAAAACATAAAATCTTTTTAAAATACACATATGTTTACACAAGGTTAAGTGCAATTCGAAATGACTGGTATAAGGTGTTTTACTTGTGATGTAATTTATGACATTAATCGATTTTTTAGGGAAAAAATGAGAAGACGTAACGTCATTATTATGATTTAATCGTATTCAGTCAGCATGTTTCAATCATATCAAAAAATGTGTTTATTTGCCTCTGAATGTTGTCTGGTTCTCTATCTATGCGCATATATGCGAATGTGTCATTTTGGCCATTTTTGATACCTGAAATCCAAGATGGCCGCCATATGACACCCACGGGACATTAGTTTTCAATGGCAACAAACATAAAAAACTAGACAACATACCGGTCCTAAAAAACATGTTTAGAAAAACTGACAGAGGGGTACATGGGAACCTATTTCTCATCCCCCACTACTAGGCAACCAAATGCGTGCGTATCTGTAGGGTCTAGTTGGCCTATACATCTCAGAGCGATGACAACTTTGCGATGCAAAGAATTATTTTAACGATAGCACGTTTGTAATTTGCCTTAATTGGGAAGTATATGTAGCTTTATTTTGGATGCTTCCAATGTATTCAAGACTTCCTTATAGTTTAATCGGAAAGAGGCTTTGCCTGCACCCCCCGCAAATATTTTTTTCAACTGGTGTTTCTAAACTGGAAAATATACTTAGAATATGATTTTTGATGTTCCCAAGCTCAAAAAAATGTCCAATGTATGTTTTTTTTTTCACGATTACGTCTCACCACATAGAAATCGCAACGATATTGAAATAATGGGGTAGGGATAAACTTCTCGCGATAAATTTTACTAATGGTAATAATTTAAGATATTACTTATTGTATATAATGACATATAGGTACTGCATTTCAGAAAAAAAATTATATTTATTCAATATTATGACTTTATTTACCGAAAAAATCTGAAAGAGTTATGCCCCTTGCTCAAATCCTAATTTTTTCCCCTAAATTTACCTAAGGAATAATTGTATTAATACTTTAGAAAGAAATTCTCGGAAATTGATGTTTTATTGCAGTCCTGTATCACCTTTATGGTAAATGAAGGACGGTAACACTACATACTACTGCAAATAACTTTATTAACAGGCGTTTTCATTTACCCTACCCCCTCAAATCGGACATGTCGGAAACGTGACAAAATTCAATTTTGGTATGATCATCTCTTTTTTAATAGTGTTTCGAGAAAATTGGTTATCGTTAAATAATAAGACCGTGTTAACCATTTCTGTAAATATAATATAAATATATGGGCTCCTATTATATAATAAAGTAAGTGACCCTAAAATTATGCATCTTGGAAGATACACTATGTCTAATATGTTGAAGTCGTTTCTATTTTCGTAAGCTCAACCAATTATGATGATATCAAAACTTACTGATTTTTAATTATTTCAGATAATGTAAAAAGATTTGTTGATATGAAAAAAAACATGTTGAAAGAAAAGGAGAACCCGTGTGTAGACTGGGGCCCCGAACATCCCAGGCAAACGCATATTCTTCATAGAGATTCTGTTTCGGAGAGCGAACCCTTCACCCCATTTAGCAGCGTGAAGGGAGATGCGAGTGATACATTACATCAACTTTATGAAATAAAGGATCGTCGCCTGCAGGAGACGTACGATTCTCCATACCGAATGCAGGCAATATGTGAACAGATTCCTTCTTCTCTTCCAAATGATCTTGAATGTGTCGGGTATCATCGTCAATGTTATCAACATTTTTACGAGGAATCTGGATCGTCTGAAGGAAAGTAAGCAACCAGAGGCCTCGGCATCATTGCACCATTCTCCTCGTAAATCATCCAAAGGCCCAATTTTCCCACCACATTGTATATTTTGTGAAAAAATAGAAATAAAAGGTAAAGACAGGGAATCTGAACGTGCTGTGGTGTTCCCGTGTTGGAAGAAAAGGGAAAATACTTGGGCGAAAACTGAGACATGAGCTGAGAAAATGGGTCTAACTTCACTATACCGGAAGGTCAAGGGCGAGGCTAGACATTATGTATCTTGTCTCAAAGCCTTCACGACAGCGTTTTATAATTTCGAATGCGGTATTCGTAGAGCAGAATGTTCAAAAGAAGAAGCCGAAAATTATCGAATAACTTCTGCTTATCAGAAAGCATTTCTGCCAGTTCTGGAAAAAATAACATCATAGAACACAGTTAAGTTGTTAAATTTTCATCACTACGTATCCTCTACATCGAGGAACTGGAAAAAAATGGATACGAAACCCGAACTACCGCAGCGAGAAATTACTGAAAAGACTACAAATGACCAATTAGTTGAACAGATATCTTTTGTAAAAGTTGAAAACGCAAGAACTAAGACATTTGATTTCTGGGTAGTATATAACTCACGAATAACAACTCCGCAGGCTATCGAACAAGCCGACACTCTCGGAGGCTTCGACAGGTACAAAGATGTTGCCCTGTCTCTCCCTAGCAATATTTTTCAAAATTTAAGTGAATACGATACCCCGTCGTGGCCTCCAACAGCTGACGATATTGAGACAAATCTGACCAAAATCCTCCCTACTGACCTCGTACGCTTCCTCACAATGGTTTTGACTGGTAGGGATTCAACGGAAACAGGAGACAATTTAAGGAATTTGATCTGATCCATCTCAGAGGGCTTATGTCGTGCAATTTCTGAAGGTAGAAGGAAACTACAAAAGCACATACTAATCTTTGTTACAATACGTCAGTTGTTTCGCAGCAAGCATCTAACTACAATTTTACATCGCCTTGGCCACTGTGAATGTTATGACTTTGGGTTGGAGCTTGAAACCGCGTTAGCCAAGGCAATGGACAGCATGTCGTCATATACAACACCACAGATTGTGACTGGAGAAGGTAGCTCTGTATTCCATTGTGAGTGGGATAATTTAATCAAAATGACAACGAATGTTCATGGAAACAACATTGCAAACAGTGCCGGAGGTATCATGGTGCAAGAAGTAAAGCCTGGGTTTTATATCGACAATACCCGTATTATCCCTGTCATCGAGAAAAGTCAACAGCGAAGTATAAATGTCGACACCCCGGAAAGTCTGCCATCCTTTCACTTTACCCGCACGGGTCCTTGTTTTCCAGATGGATCGTTATTCCGACCCCTTCCAGAGAAAGACGCAGTTTACAAATCGGAACTTCTACATTACTATATCTGCCTCCTGAGCAGGTACATTGGAAGTAACGGGACACAGCCTATTACAGGCCTCGGTGGATTCACGTCTGCGACGGGAAAACCACCACAAAGGAAATCAACAGTGGACTACTTTACCGGGGCCCCTATCCACCAACCTATAACCGTCAATGCCGTTGTTCGCGAGCTACTGAAAAGATCAGAACTTGCCACATCAGAGGTAGGTCAGAGGTGGGTCCCTGAATACATTTGATATTGGAGTTTGCATGAAAGCTCTACCAATCATCTGGAGATGACCAGACGAATACGTCAGTCATGTTGTGATAATATGCACCTTCCTGAAGTATATGGGGATAATAATAAGATGTAAGGTTCTGGATATGCAGATATTCTAGCAGAAGCACAACTCGTATCGAGTGGATCCCTCAAAGGTGTGCTCAGTGGAAAAGCATATTTGGAAACCTTGTTCTGTTCAAGACTGTGTGAAGCAATGGAGAGGTTGTTTATTGACGGCAATGGTGTCAGCTTCTGTTGCGTGTATGGAGCAATCAACAAGCAGCAACATGTATAGCGAAAACCTATAAGTCAATACTCATCGTGGAAGGGACTGCTCATCAATTTACTTCTGTCAACGGCCAAGTAAGTTAGAGTTCCCTTGAACATCATTTTAAAATAATTTCCATGGTGTGTATACTTGCATACCTGGCATGTTAGTTTATTTCAGTGGAGAAATTCAGACTAACTTTAAATATAAAATTGAAATCCATTAGACATTTTTATTTTAGATAGATGTGCGCGAGTTACCAATGAGCTTCAGTAACTATGAGAACACTGCCTCTTGCTTGGTGCTGTTCCTCCATTATGCTGCTTCCATCGGATACAACAACGCTGTAGTGTACGGACACGGACATCTTCGTCATCATTCTGTGCCACGCGCACACCATAAAGTTGACAGTATACCTTGATACTGGATCAGGGAAGCATCGACAATTAGTAAATGTGTCAGATCTCGCGGGATCGCAAGGGAAAGACTACTGTGCGACAATCCTGGGGTTCTACGAACCCAAAGTTCCACAAAGTATTTGACGAACTCGGGGATACGTGGCTTGTAAAACAGCATGTACTCAAACAACTAGAACAGTTCACATGCCACATGCACGACCAGACGCGTGAAACCTCAGTGGAAGCTAACCGTGCCGATGAGAAATGACAGTGGTATACTAGAACCAGTGTGGTGCAATGGTCCTGATCTTCCCACAAACTGGTGGACACATTGGAAAGTAATTCTCGTGACGATGAGGAAGAGGAAAGTGATGAGAGCGATGATGATGATGCTACGTAATTCGATGGTTTCGACGACAGTGACGTTGACTAATTGAATCAGAGAAATCGTGGCGTATGCGCACTTATCTTGTGTTGATTGAATCGGTGAAATTGTGGCTTATCCAAATTTATTCTGTGTTATTTTGAATCAGTGAAATCGTGGCTTATGTGCATCTATTATGTGTTGTATACAGCTGAGATACAGCTGAAAGCGTTTATTTATGAACATTAAATGTATTTTGAAGAAATTACTGGACACATTTTATGTTCTTACATCAATTATTTCCTTTACTTGTTTTGCTCCTCATGTTTTTTCAGGGGTAAGGAGTAAATCATACAAATTCGATAAATTTGGGTTAATTTAGTGTTAACAGCTTTCATACACCCCAACATTAGTCTAGGGACACCAGGAAACATTAAATGTCACCAAGTTATTTTTTTCGTTATGAAAACAAAGTATTGGCGATATTTATGGAAAATACTTCACAATTTGGGCAGGGGACATAACTCATTCAATATTTCAGTATTTCCGTAAACAAATGTATCACATATTGATGTTTCGAAGATGCTATACTAATATACAATTGGTTACAGTAACATTTAGTTCAATAGCACACCCTCAGTGAAAATCAGAGAATTTTTTTAATTTTCACGATTTTTGGCGGTAAGTGAACTAATTTGCATAAAAAACATAAATGGGGCATTTTTTTGAGCTTGGGAACATGGGAATTCATTTTCTACACATTTTTCAGTCTATAAAGGACTAGATATGATAATGGCTCTTTTTAGCCCCTGAATCTACCAAATTTCAAATTAAGAATTTAGAAATCAAGATGCCGCGTTTGAAATATTGAATACACCCCTGATAAAAACTTAATGATGTTTTTGTTGACAGAAAGTATGTTTTTGCTATATAACCATGGTAACTTTGCATAAATTATGCAAATTTGAAAATTTTGTCAATTTTGGCATATATTTTGATAGTTTTTCTTTTAAAAGCAATTGAGCGCATTCTAGAACAAACTTTATATTTTAAGAGAATTAGCAGACTCGAAGGATACATCATTTTGAGAAATATAAAGTTTGTTCTAGAATGCGCTCTATGTTAACTAGATGAAAAACTGCATAAAAAATGCCAATTTTCATGAAATTTTGACATTTTGCATAATTTATCCATAATAAAATGGTTGCCATGGCAACTAGAACTGCTATATTACCTTATAGCCCTATCAAATATGTCAGGTATGTAGTTAATATTTGAAATGCAAGATTAACATTTTAAAATAACATATTTTGAAAAATAGCGGATTTGGGGGCCATAAAACACCCTTAACATACCTAGTCCTTTCAATTAAAAAAAATATTTCCGAGGGGTGCAGGCTCGGCCTCTTTCCGACTGTACTATTACTTTGGATGATTGCGGGTAATATATTATTATTTTGCATTACATGTTTGAAGCCCGTCAATAAGTAGTATGGAACGCTTTCTACCACAAAGACAATTATTTTCATTACGTTTATAATGGGTTCTCTGCATAGTTTTAGCAGTGGAATGTATATATTTACAAAAGTGCAAAAAAACAATGTATATGTTTGAAATTCAGTAAATAATATAAGGTCACTAATATAAGACTTAGCTGTAGCTAGTTCTATTCCCGACTTCCATATTTTGACACTGCCTTTATCAGTCAGTATCAGTTCTGTTTCCATTCCAGTATTCTCTCCTGTTGTGTATTATCACTGTGATATACGGAATTAGCAATGTTAATAAACTAATGTTGTAATGATTGTATGTTCTTCATGTTTAGTAATTCATATCATATGATATAGTGGAGGAAAAGAAATAGGTTCCCATGTACCCCTCTGGCAGTTTTTCGAAACATGTTTTTTGGACCAGTATGATGTCTAGCTTCATTGTATGCTTGTAGACATTGCCAACTTATGTCCTATGGGGGTCATATGGCAGCCATCTTGAATTTCAGTTATCAAAAATGGCCAAAATGACACATTAGCATATACACGCATAGATAGAGAACCAGACAACACATAGTTTGTGCATCAAAAGTATAAGTAGAAATTGATTTAGTACAGGTGGCATTTTTTTATTTTCAAAATTCGCCTGGCTAAAGTTGCTCAGTCCATTCGAATTTTGATGGAATGTCACCTGTCTTCAGTAGTTTTCTTACATGTAATGGTGTCTAGCATTTATAATCACCCCGTCTGTAATACTTGGGGTAAACAACCATTGGGTTTGTTATATGTAAATCAATAATCAAATCACCACAACAAAGTGATGTACCATTTTTATGTATACATGTGTTGTTCACAAAACAACTATGACATTTACGGTAATTTACATGCACGAATCTCGCGTAAAAAAGTAATGTAACAAACCAAAATAAGTTATCTGACTGTGCTTTTTTTTTTGTTTTCTATACAATTGTAAGCTTTATCGAATATTTTTCTAGTATACATAGACTTCAAAGGAGGAAAACATGCTGACATTTAATTGTCAAGGATTTGCCTTGAATAATGGCCACCCATCTCTTATAATATGATGAAGACATACGGAAACGCCATATCTTCCATCTGATACACATCTAGGTACACAACAATGTTATTTTGTGTTTTTGCTGTGTATTACTTTACTGAGCACCATTGTATATATGTTGCTACAGTTGCAATGGTGACATAGCCTCTTTCTGAGTGAACCATTATTTGACACTTCTAACAATGTGAATTTTTACACTATCGGTATTTGACTACAACAGTATTTCGTCATTCAGTTTAGTTTTAATTTGTTAGGTACAAATTTCCTGAACATTTAGTATTCGATATTTGAACATGTCTGCGAATAATACAATTTAATAGCACCCGGAAGTCAAATGCACTTTAGCCTCTTAACGACAACAAGGCAGGTTTAAAAAAAATAACAACTAAAAACAAAATCTACAGTAAATTTTATTTGAAAAAATTCACACTGTTTTAATCGATTAAAAAGTAATTTGGAGTAATTTGTATTGTGATTTACAGAAATAAGCACAATCTAACAAAAAATAATGTGCTGTTTGTTAATATGAAGTTGGTAGATAATGCCCTTCAAACGTCAGTGGCACGAGTGCGTGTACTTGCGTGTGCAAGACATTTGTTAACTTAACACACAGACATATATGAGAAATTTGCCTTTCATGGGTAACTCGCTTACTATTATTGTAGGCATGACAGTTCCCAGATTAAATATTTGTAAAGGAATATAATAGTTTAAGTCATATTGTAAGTATTTTATATTATATTAAATAATAGTCCGTCTTCACAAAATTGGTGTGATTAAGATGACTATGCATAAATATTACTTGTCAATATTTATCAATTGACAAACAGATTTGAGGACGACGATTGTATAGAGTGGTCTATGTGTGATTAACCCACGTGTCAACTGTCACAATCATAGTTTGAGAATAGCTGATGGTTTTCGCGCTGTATAAACAAAGCGCGAACGTATAACTTCGGTCAATCAGTGCAAAAACACGGTCGTATGGTAAGTAAATATGTTATTATGCATTTACTGCCCTGGTGAGGAGACATGACGACTTGAATAGTCATGGGTAAACATGTATGCCTCCCTATTTCTTGGGCAATACATTTTTGCATTATACCGAAAATATCGCGACTTTATACAAATCTAGCATTTACTAAAATTAAACGTGTTTGCCCAAACAGCTAATGTTGCAGTTCATGTAAAATCAGAAATTTGACTTACTTTGTGCAAAACTCAACTCCCTGTAGCCTGCTATATAACATTAACATTACATCTCGTGTATCTGTGTTATCTTTGTCTTTTATCATAATATTACTAATCCCATCGGTGAAAGGCAGACAGAATCGTCATCTACTAATATAATTAAAATCAGACTTGTAATTCTGCTCCACTACGATGTTCTACCAATGTAATTAAAATTAAACTTGTAATTCGGCTCCATTACAATGTTCTACAATATACTACGATACAAGATCTAACAACACCCCATTCAGGGTCACCTCAGCATGACTCATGATCTAACATACATATTATTATTATTATTATAACAATAACAGTTTTCGGGACACACTAGTAGCCGTTTATACTTTTGAAAGATTCGACCATATCGAGGCACACCAATTGCTTCACATTAGGGATCATAGTGGTTTTGTTTTACCTTGAAAACTTCCTTGGTTAACCTTTATAAAAGAAATAAGAACATGGCACCGTTACAGCTCGCCATAGACGGATTGAAACTGTAATGAACCAATATTGGAAGCCCTTAGATATTCTTTTAAAATCAATCAAATATTAGTATTTCACGATTAACCAAATGGCTTGATAAATATGCATATTTCAAAATTGTCCAAAGCACTTTTACGTGAACGAGATATATGTTTCATCTTTCTTTTTACATTAAACGACATATGCATCTGGTTATCCGAATAAAGCCAGACTTTTTGGACCAAAAAGAGTATTATTCTCGATAAGGTTTAGATCATTCCAAACTCTCAAAGAAAATACAACATTGGAACATGATTTGGTAATCATGTTTACTATTCAGAAACCCGTAATAAAGATGTAAATTAGCTCCTGTTAATGCACCACAAATTTATATAATGTATAAGAGAAATTTGGATTTAAACGCGACTCTTCATAAATGAAAACAATAAAAACAGAATATCATATCAGATACGCATTTAACTGTTACCAACTGTTAAGAATATAATTGAAATAATTTGTATTAAATAAACGTTCTGAAATTATGACGATACCATGGAGTAATTTTTGAAAAGAACATTGAAATCTGTATGACCACATGTTTGCTGTTAAAAATATCAGAGAAATATCTTGTATTCATTAAACGTCCTGATAGTTTGATGAAATGCTGAAAAAAACCCATTGATATCTGTATTGCTACACGTCTACTACAGGTGTTTTTAAATCTGATATAAAGACTCAAATAAGTTCTGATTTATGACAACGTCAACGTTTTTCCAATATCCAAGTTAAATATTGAAGTTTTCAAGTCTGGTCATTCTTCTCTATCTTTGAAAAGAAGACCACCTCATAAAAAAAATAATAAAACTGATAAAGAGGTACCAATCTCCTGAAATTTTAGTTCATGTTGTCATCTTGTTAAATGGTAAAGTACCCGATTGCTCAACATTTATTTGAGGATGTCACCTTGTAATGAAGTCGATGTTAATTGTTTTACAATAATATAGAAAGCAACATCATATGGTACCATTTGCTAAATGAAATGTTATATTATAAATTATTATATTTCTGGATTTTTTGTCACTTCTCATTGGTCAAAAACACGCCACGTGATGACCGATAAAAAACTATATTGCACGATTTTTTCCGGAAGTAGTTTATAGAAAAATTATATTGCATGGTTATTTTTAGATAACGTTATCATCTACGTTACCAAAACGCTTCTTGTTCCTGGCGCTTTGAAACAAACGCTTTGATGACGTGAATTTGAAGCGTAACCACAAAATGTGACAGACGACGTTGTTTGTTTCGGTTCCTATCAAAGATGATGATGACTTCCAGCTGATGACTACAGTTTAAACTTTTAAATTTTCAACATAAACACAGTAGGTGAATAGGAAATAATCGAATAACATTAATTAAGCATCTGGAGCCTTTGAATAGTGAATACGTTTGATATTTATTTTTTTAAATTCCACTTAGACTAGTAACAACATTAGGCCTAAGCTAATCCTACAGTATGAATAGGCCTACGATTTTTATTTGACGGAATGTCAATTCATGTCAATCTGAATCTTTTAATATATGTTTGGCGTCGAAGTGGATTATTTCAACGGAGAACAAACTATACATTTAATTGACTGTGTCCGACATGGATCTACATGTATAATGAAGTGCATGCATATGTTCATGTATGCAATTTACAAGCACGCATGCACCGGGCGCATGAAATAAAAGTGTGAAATGCATCAATTGATACTGTTTTCATATGTTTTTTCTAAAACTAAACTTGTTACAAATTATAAGATTGTAACTGTCTTCACGAAGCAGAATTTACAATGCGTGCTTATTTAGTTTCACTCATTTAAAAATGTTAAAAATCCAGAAAATGATAAAATAATTATAGCATTTTGATTTCGGTCACTACCTGGTTATATCGACCACAGAAAAAAATATCGACCTCGGACTACGTCCTCGGTCAATATTTTTTCTTTGGTCCATATAACCATGTAACGACCTCATCAAAATGCTATATTTGTATAATATAGCTGGCAATAAACTCTGCGCCCATGTTTGTTAAAAAAATACTAGTTGTTTCAATGAAAGTGTTGTATATTCGAATATAACCATCTGGATATATAGATGGTGGAAGCAAAATAGAAAAAAAATATGATCGCTTAATTGAGCAGATATGGATTGTAGTTATTTCCGTGTACCAAAAATATAATTTTTCAATCAAGTAGGTATTGACTGAAATGTAAATGAAATATTGAATGACACTTGAACTCAAATAACAAAAGACAAAATATATCGCAGTAAGTAAATTGGAAATATATACATAAGATTATGTTTTAAATACAGTTTATACTTCATATGAAAATTCCGAAACGACCTGTATTGGTCTATCTGATAAAGTATCTTGTGGTTATAACCATTGTTTAGCTGGTATGTCTGCCCCCCCCCCCAACCGCACCCACAGGAGATACTTGATTTACTTTTTTTCATATATCATTACATATTTATTGGGGTCCGATGGATTATAAGCATACCGGATTCACACTATCGGCACATTGTTGTTTAACTCAAAATAATAATCAACTGATTGCTTGCTAAGACATATAAACATATAAATCTTTTAAGAAGCATTTTTGTAATAGTATAATTCCTTGATGGACACATTTTTAGTCTAGTTCGTGGTGTATTGAATTTTCATTATTAAGGTCTGAACATTACATGCTTGAATGTTTTAGGAAACGCGCAGCGAAATATTTTCTAAAAAGTTCAAAATGGATGTAGGAGGACCCTTTTTTCTTTCAAATGTGAATTTTTAGAACATTTCACTCGGCGAAAATGGGGGGGGCAACGACATGTTTGCCCCCCCCCCACCACCCCCCCCCCGCTTCCTACGCCCCTGCAGGAAAAAGGGCATCCATGGTGCTTAGTTTAAAGTGCACCTTGACCTCAATAAATGACCACAGATCAGAGTCCAGGGGCACCAAGAAGATATCAACACTTCCTTTACAAGGAAAAATCTTACAAATTTTCTTGAACATTGTTTATTTAATTCTAGATCTATTGAATCCTTGAGAGAATAGCCAGGGCTTTAAGCTCTGGTCAAATTGGATTACTTTGTTTAGTTTCAATTCTGTTTTATGTAAGAGTGGCGAATCAGGCTTGGATTCGATGTGTCAACCGAGATAATCATACAATATCACAGACGTCATTAATATCTACGACGCCACAATAACGTTCGTCTTAAAACATTTATGACATGACGCGTAATATAACATTGCTAAATGGGTCAGAGTGATATTATATATGTATGCTAATTTTCACAACACGGGTCCAATCTGATGATTCCCTGTCGGCATCCTACATTGTAATTATTACGCAGTAGTTGTCTATCACTATACACAACACAGCAAAATTGTGAAAATGAATTTTCATTAATATTATTGCCTCACCCACCCAGTCTGTACAGTAACTTAAAGCCTAAGCAATTATTATGTGTCATGTAAAACTTGCAGTGCATACAAATGTCCATATCTACATGTAATAATGTTGATCATATCCATTGTCAAACTACATGTACATTGTTTACCATTTTTTTTCTGGTTCGTTTTCTTTAGTTGTCTAATATTCAGATTACTCAAAGACGTTTCGGTACCTCCTGAAAGTCATTTCGCCCCGTTCACTTTATGATACCGAAAAGACTTCCTCATGTACCGAAATGACATGTAACGAAGCTAACGTTACGTACGTTACATGTGAGCCTACGCACTACCGAAACGATATACATGTGTATATGTGCATGACTTTATGGTTTAACTACTAGCAATTTAATCATATGCTCAAACAATATATTAGGAGATACATATATTCAAACGGCATCTGCCTCAAAGTCGGTACAGTTGTCAGTTTACGTGCTGTTAAGCCACGATTTAGAACACATGCATGGTTCTGTTGTCAGACAGTCACTCGCGATGGTGATCATAAACAGACTGTAAACAGTACCTAACGTTATATTTGCAGGCCTACAAAAACAATCAAATATATCTGATAATACTAATATCCACCGATAATGATATTGATGTCTATAACAAGTAAAATGAACAATTACCTTACCTGATAATGCCGGATTTAACTTGAACATCAAGGCGGCTTCAACGTTTTTACTCAACCGGATACAAACAATACACATTCCTTATAGGGGTGCGATAGTCTGCGCCATGATTTTGTGGCGTTCGAGACAGTACAAATAGATTTCATTTCACTGTTGCACTTGTTGGACGCATTTTGTAACCTAAATCTGATGATTAGTGCATACATTATTTACTTATTTTATAATGTTTAGTCACTTCTACAAAGAAAATTTCAAAAATATATCACTCATTTTGAAATGTACATTTGCCGGTCCAATCGTTCAGAATAGCTCAGAAGGAAGGCGCCTGGGACCCCGAAATATCTTCGTCTGTTGTGGAAATTTACCGAGAACCTGCGAAATACCACCTTTATTCATGGCTGTATTGTGGCCGTTGTATATAACATTTCCAAAAGTAAGAACTTACCGTTTTGTTCAGAATTACAAGGACTTTTTATATGTAGAGTTCTAGCTTCTCAGCTTTATTATTTATTTACTAGGATAGATTAAACAGAAA